>PVHY01031976.1:0-12166 GCA_004024945.1 Uropsilus gracilis | reverse complement strand
TCTCCGGCTCTCAGGGTCTCTTCCCGCAGCCCAGGGTGGACACGGGTGCTCCCAGGAGCTGCTGGGCTGTCCTGGGTCAGCGCTGTATCCTGAGCATGCAGCGGCTGCGCTCAGCCGGCACCACCTACCCGCTGGCTGCCAGGAGGACGCTGCTCCCAGGCGGACACCACAGCCACCAGCAGCGAGTCGTAGGCAGATGGGCACCAGCTGTGGGCAGCGCTCCCTCCTGACCCGTGGCCACGAGGGAGTGGGACAGAGACCTGCGGCAGCGGGGCACATGACAGAGACCCAGGGGGACCCCAGATGGGGCCTGTGGCCTGGTGCCACCTGGCACAGCAGCAGGGGCAGCGGGGCCTGGTGATGCCAGGTCACGCAAAGTACAGCAATGATGCCCCCGACAGCAGGGCCACCTGAGGAGGAGGAAGGCTCTGGCTGGCCCCGCCTAACAGGGCCCAGCATAGACCTGGGAGAGTTGAGACCACCCCATGCACAGCAAATGGCCAAGCCCTTTGGTTGAAGGGCAAGCAGATGCCTCTCCCAGGAAGGCACACCTGAGCCTCTCACTCCTATTGAGAGGCTGGCAGGACCCTGATCCCCTCATGGATCTGCACCCCACATGCGTGTAGCTGCTCCCTGTCCATCTCCAAGGACGGACATCCAGGACAATGCCCATCATCCAAGCCAGGCCAGCGGTCATGGGCTGTGACCCCATGGGGCTGGGGTTCATCTGGCCCCCTGGGTAGCCCTTCCCAGACAGGTCATACAGGTGGGGCTCAGCCCTCAAGTCCCACCCTCCAGGCTGCCCCTGCTGGGGTGGCTGCCATGGATACCAAGCTGCCCAACACTGCCCTGTGGAGCCTCTGACCCTCCCGGCGCCACTGCCTCAGTCAGGGAGATGGGCAGTCAGTGCTGGGATTGCGGGCAGGATTTTGTGGAGCAGCCCCAGACCCGCCCGAGAGGAGCACCAGCCCCATCAGCAGTGGGCAGAGGGCAAGGATGCCCAGCACCCGTGTAACCTGTCCTGTCCCCACAGAGGTGGCCTCCACCAGACTCAGGCTTTCCTAGGTTGGTTTCTGGATGGTCACTGGCTTTGGGGCTTCAGAGAGTTCTCTTTCCAGGGTGTGGCAGCAGGCAGGGCTGAAGGAGCAGACAAAACCTTCCCTCCAGCTGAGGGGTCCCTGGCCAGTCCCAGCGGCCTTCCCATCACTGACAGAGCGGCTGACCGCTGGTACTCCCAGGACAGTCCACCAGAGCCTGCCTCACAGAGCCGCCCCCAGTGTGGGTGGGGGGCACAGGCCTGCTGGCAGCCTTCTGGATACCAATAGTGCTGAGGACAGGAGGGCTGGGGTGCAGCTTAGGAGCCGCCCCTCCCTCAGGGGGACGTCTGACCAGAAGCCCAGGGTAGATGGGCCAAGCCGGCTGCTACCCACTACCAGGGAGAAGATCGCGTGCAGACAGAGGCTGTGGGGAGGCTGCATGTCATTCTCGTCTCCTTCCTGACCGAGCAGAGACACTGAAGGAGGGAGGCATGCAGAGCCCTCAGCCATGGGCCAGTCAGCAGGTGCCCGGATCCCAGAGCCAGCCTGGAGCAGACAGAGCAGCTGTCCAGGGAACCATGGGTGGGTGAGGAGGCATGCACCTCAAAGCACATCTGCCCCCACCCCAGCACACGTTCCCCCCCTTACTCTCCGCATCTTAGGGCCCAGCAGTCAAGGGCACTGGAAGAACTAGCTGCTGGGGGGGAGGGGTTGGGAGGGCACAGCCCAGGTGACCGCAGGGAGGCCTCCCCTGCCACAGAGGAGGGCAAGAGGCCCCAAGCTGCTTCCCTTCTCTGCCCCCCATGCTGTTCCTGGAGGCCAAGGGTCCCCAGAGTCCCAGTAACCCAGGCTCTGGAGGTTACCACCCACTGCAGAGGGCCCTGAAGCCCACACCCTTGGGAGCATGATGGCCAATCAGAACTGAGTTTGATGGGACCTCTACCCCCTTGGATGTCATAAACAGAGTTGATGTGTGCATGGGATTGCAATTTACTGAGACCTGGGGGTAGCACTTGGATTAGCATACCTGCCTATCAAGACTTCCTCCCCCCAGGAGTTCTCTTGGTGGGAAGACTTAGGGGAAAAGGGTATATATATGGGGAGTTAAAACAATGAGAAGGAGCCATTTTGGTCAGGGACTTTGGAGGATGAAGATGTGAGCCATGTGAGCTTGGCCATGGGGCCAAGGCCTGGGGCCTGCAGCCTTTGGCTGGTCCAGACTAGTCACATGTGTGTTAAAGTCAGCTCAGGAGTTTGGAGATTTGAACTCCATGTTGGAGTTTGTCTTGCTGAGTTTGACTTGTGTCTGGGAGAGGCTGTGTGAAAGTCAGGCCTGAGAAGAATGTTGCTGGTTCCTATGAATTTTCTCTCTACTACCTGGAGGAGGACAAGGAGAAGACGGCATGAAGGAGCTGGAGCATGACAAAGGAGCACGACAAAGGAAGATATCTTTGAGCATGTGGAGATGAACTGACTGACTGGTCGCTGGTGAGATGATCAGGACTGAGAAACTGAGGGTTTCTAGACAATCTGGGGAAAGGACTTTGGACAATGTTGAGAAAGGGTTTGGACCGTGTTGAAGTGATCGGAGTTTTACTTATATGTTTCTTTCTGTAGGAAATAGGAAATCACTTTGTTTAGAAATAAATTAGTCTGCACTCTAAGTTTTGTTTTGGTTTGGATTTTGGTGAAAAGGCTGGGGATGGTGGAAGGAATCCAGAGAGTTTGAAAGAAGGTAAATTGAGACAAACTAGTATAAGGTGTAGGCTGCAGGAGTTGTAAAAGTTACATTTTGGGGCAAGGGACTATGAATGTGGTTTTGATAGGGGGCGCCACGCCCCTGGGTGTCATTGTCTCCTGTTTAAGATTGCAGATTTCAAGAAAGATATGCTAAAATGTGAGAATGGCCTTGATTAGAATTTCCTTTCAGAAAGATACAAGGAAAAGGAAGAAATTTGGATGTTTTTTTGTTGTAATATAATAACTTAGGAGCTGCTCCTGGAAGGCAGGAAAACAGAAAGAATATAGAAAGAAGTTTGAAACAAAGATGGGATTGGAGGGGAATTCAGATTCAGGTTTGGTTTCTGCTATTTTGTGGATGAAGATGTGAGCCATATGAGGTTGTGATGTGAGCCCATGTGGCCAAGGACTGGGACCTGCAGCCTTTGGTGGACCCAGACTAGGAGCATGCGTGTTAAAGGCAGCTAAGGAGTTTGGAGATTTGAACTCCATTTTGGAGTTTGTTTTGCTGAGTTTAAATTGAATCTGGCAGAGGCCTTACAAAAGTCAGGCCTGAAAAGAAAGTCAACTTTGCTGGTTCCGGTACCATGAAGTTTCTTCTACTACCTGGAGGACAAGGAGAAGACGGCATGGAAGAGAAGGAGGAACACGCTAAAGGAAGATGTCTTCAAGCTTCTGGAGATGAACTCTGACTGGCTGATTTTGGTAAGATGATCAGGAATGAGAGACTGAGGATTTTGGGACAATCTGGGGAAAGGACTTTGGACAATGCTAAGAAAGGTTTTGGACAATGTTAAAGTAATTGGAGTTTTACTTACATGTTTCTTTTGTAGTAATTAGGAAATCACTTTGTTAGAAATAAATTAGTCTGCACTCTGAGAGTCTTGCTTTGGCTTGGGATTTTTGGTTGAGAAGGCTGGGGATGGTGGAAAGAACCTGTTACAGTTGGAATCTTCTTAGGCTCACACAAGACACAAGACCATGGGATATGCAAGAGCAAAAACCCTTTATAATTGTCAGCTTGAGCTGAGGTCCGACCCAAGAGTTACTGACACAGCAGTAATCTCTTGGAGGAAAGGACCCCGTCTCTAGATAACAAGAGGCTTATATACATTTTTGGCAGTGCTGGGTAACTTTCCACATAGGTGTTTTTTGACATAGTTACTTCCTCAATGATTCTGGCATGCAGTAAGACCTTGTGACAAAACCTCAAATAACTTATCTTGGTTTGGGGCAGTTACATATTTTTTTAAGCACTCCTCTTTACTCAACATAAAACCTCAGATACCATCTTGGTTTGGGGCAGTTACATATTTTTTTAAGCACTCCTCTTTATTCAACATCCCCCCTTTTTTTTCTTTCTTGTAACTGAACTATTTTATAGCTGGGAATATACATCAGTATATTCACCTTGGGAGAGATGTTGATATTGTTGCCTCAGAACAAGTGTGTGCAATACATTAAACTTATCTCGCACAAAAGCAAGCAAGTGATTGATAATACAAGGCCAAAAGTGAGCAGTAGCAAGAGCAAAACTAAGGGACCCGCCAGGGCTGACAAGAGTGTTGTGAGTCAAAGGGAAGCTGTGAATCAGGACTCAAACCAGTTTTGTTGGGCTTCACGTTCTTTTTTTGTTTGGCTAACCCTTCCTGTACCTTGGCCATGGAGTCCCTTACAATTCCTGTATGGTCTGCGTAGAAGTAGCATTCTTCCCCTAGGGCGGCACAGAGACCTCCCTGTTGTAATAATAGGAAATCTAATCCACGAGCAGTTCTGAAGAACCACCTCAGAGAGAGAGGTGAGGGACTTTTCTAGGCTTGAAATGGAAGCTTCAGTTCTTTCTAGATCTTCATCTATAGCTACCCTCAAGGCACTTAGAGAAGAGCTTTGCGTAGCTAGGGCAACTCCTCCTAATCCAGGACCTGCCACCCCTAGGAAGGAAGCAAGGGTAAGAACAACTCCAAAGTCTCGGCACTGCTGTGGTGGGGGAGGGGGGTGGGGAGGGCTGTATTCTTTTTGTTTTATGTTATGTAGAAACTCATTATCTGTAATAATAGCTAAGCTTAGGGAAAATGTGGACCAGGAGGCACCACTCTTTGTTCTGGCTTAAAATAGCTCCTGAAACACAAGGCGTCACCCTTGATGAATTGCAGACCCACCTCACATTATATATATAAACCCCTTTTGGCTAACCTTGCCCCCATCATTGGAGGTCACACAGTTACAATTTTGCTGGATGACTCCCTTAATAGATGAGTTTGAGGCTGCAATTTCTTCATAATAAGGTGGAGGTGCCAAGAGACAGAGCCAACAAGCTTCAGTATAATTGGGGTTGGATGCATTCAATAGGGAGAAGGAAGTGGTAACCAATTCCCATAAAGGATCTTTGTAGGAAGGGGGCGATGATCATGGCTAAATAGGTATGATTGTGGGGGAGGAGTTTGAAGAGACAGATGGAGCTGGTGTAGATGGAACCACAACTTTGTTTTTAGCTTTGGGTTTGCTGAGAACCAAGTTGGGTCCAACGGACTGTGTTGGTAGAGACTGTAATTGCTGTTTAATAATGAGGATGGAGGGAACCTGTGACCGTAGTCCCAAAAGATGAGCCCCCACAATAAGCCGATGACCCAGCCTGACTGAGTAGAGGCCCTTTCTGTAAAGGAGACTGATAAAATCCAGGTTAGCGGGACTACACAGCTGTTTAGCCTGAAGGAGCTGTCTGGCATATATGGAAGCATTTACAAATGAAAAGCGAAAAGAGTCTGGTTTAGTCACCCTCCACTTCCACTCCCCATCATTGGAGGTCACACAGTCCCATTTTTTACAATACCCATATGATATACCTCCACATTTTTAAAGTTGTGAGTGAATGGACAAGCATAAAACCCGTACCTGTGAGCCAAGGTTGGTTGAGTAGAGCTATACCCTGAATTAAGATCTCTAAAGCACAAAAAAACCAGTCTGGCCACCATGTCCTGGGGGGCCAAATACTGGAGGTCTTGACTTGAGTGGATAATCCATCAATCAATTGCCAGGTGACCCTCACTGAGGTGTGTGCTTGATTGCCCTGGACAGTCATCAACAGAGGTTTACTCAGGACCAGCAGATGCAGAAGAAAGGTCCAGCTGGGCATCTTGTCCTTCAGCATGAGTAAGCTTAATCTTGAGTGGGTTTCAGGATTGGCACGAACAGTCCACGTTTCAGGGTTTAAACTAGACACCTGTGGTTTGGTAGCAGTCCGCACCTGGGAGTAGTGGATCCGCTTCGCAATCCCATCCACCTTGACTGCAAACAGGGTAACAAAGACAACAAGATAAGGACCTTTCCATCGGGGTTCTAAGGTTTTTGGGGCGTGATGTTTTATCCATGCCCATTGTCCTGGTGTAAACGGGTGTGCCATGTTCAGATAGTTGGTAGCTTTTAAAGAAAAATCTGTGCCTGATTTTGGTTTCTCATAAGCACATCGGACATGTTTCCAGATGTGCTGTCCAATCATTTGTAACCCCAACATGTGTAGCCCAAAGTATGTAGTTTGATTATTTCCTGGAAAGAGTAGCTCAGCATCAGGAATAACAGGGACCGGTCTGCCAAGCATAATTTCAAAAGGTGTGAACCCTGCAGTATATGGGGTGTTTCTGACCCGAAACAAGGCATAAAGAAGAAGCGTCACCCAATCCCCACCAGTCTCTAGACATCATTTTGTTAATGTTTCTTTTAGGGTTCTATTCAGTCTTTCTACCTGTCCTGAACTTTGTGGTTGATAGGCACAATGGAGCTTCCATTCAGTATCTAGTTGGGCTAGATAATTTCTGGACAATCTGGGTGATAAAAGCGGGCCCATTATCTGAACCTATAAATCTTGGAACCCCATAACAGGGCACAATTTCTTCCAAGAGTTTTTTTCCTACCATAATGGCAGTCTCATTTTTTGTTGGAAATGCTTCTGTCATCCTGAAAAGGTATCTACCATTACCAAGAGATATTTATACCTGAATTTACCTGGCTTAACCTCAGTAAAGTCTACTACCCACGTCTCACCAGGAAAATGCCCCCTTTTCTGTTTTCCCTGTTGTTGCATTGGTGCTGGCTGCATAGCTTGACAGGCCTGACAGTTTAGGACTGTGGCTTTTACTATACCAGACAGGAATGGGAAATCCCATGATGCCCTAGATAGCAGGTGTTTTATATTGTCTATGCCCAGGTGTATAGTCTGGTATAATTGATGAACCATAGTTTTCTCAAAATGCTGGAGGATCCGTCCATCAGGACATGTCCACCAACCATCCAGGAAAAAAGCCTGGGTGTGCTTTTGCTGGATCCACATGCAATCTTTTGGGGTATAAGAAGGAGGAGTCTTGCACAGGGCTGGCAGGTCAGGCAGTGGTAACGAGAGTGTCAGGGCAGTAATGGCTGATGTTACAAAGTCCCGAGGTTCTGAAGCAGACAGGGCTGCTTCTTGTGCCACTTTATCGGTCAGCCGGTTACTGGCGGCTGTGAGAGAGTCACCAGGTTGGTGACCTTGGCAATGTATGACTGCCACTCTCCAGGGAAGGTGAATCAACTTCAAGAGGGCCTGTATTAGGGGCATGTGGCAGATGGGCTTACCTTCATGTGATGAACCCTTGCTCTGCAATAGATGGCCCCATGCACATGAACAGTGCCAAACGCATACCCGCTTGTCAGTGTAAACATTTAGGCTTTTTCCTTTAGCCAGTGTTAAAGCCAGAACAAGGGCAAAAAGCTCTGCTTGCTGGGCAGACATGTTGTCCATCAGCCTCTGGCTCCAGATCACATCCTTATCAGAGGTGACCTCTGCTCCAGCGTGTCTTTGACCTTCTATTACCAGGCTGCTACTGTCCGTAAACCATCTCAGGACTCCTTGAATCGACAGAGGCAAGTCCGTAAGGTCTATACGAGCTGCGGACACCTGGCTCAGAATCTGTAGGCATGGGTGTGGTTCTGGCTTGGACAGGTCTGCTCCTTCGGGAAGAAGGGACGCAGGATTCACAGTAGCACTGACCTGGAAATGAACTCTATGGGTGTCCAGAAGGAGTCCCTGATAGTGGGTTCATCTGCTGTTGCTGATCCATCTCCCAGGTGGGTGCCTGAGTCTCCAGAGTGTGGTGGGTGGGGATAAACACAGTCTGGCCCAAGGTCAGTTTACCAGCATCCTTCAGAGCCATAGCTGCTACAGCGATAATGCGCAGGCACAGAGGCCATCCCGCTGTCACTGGGTCTAACTTTTTTGACAAATAAGCCACAGGCCTTTTCCAGGGTCCCAAATCTTGGGTGAGCACTGCTCTTGATACCCCTTTCTTTTTATCCACGTACAGGGTGAAGGGCTTTTCAGGATCGGGTAGGCTAAGGGCTGGTGCAGACAAAAGGTCCTTTTTCAGTTCTTGGAATGCTAATTCCTGAGTTACTGTCCATGAGAAGGGGCCCTTTCCCTCAGCTGTGGCCTCATATAGTGGACGAGCCAGTTCAGCAAATTTGGGTATCCATAACTGGCAATATCCTACCGATCCCAAAAACTCCCTAACTTATTTGCGGGTTTTAGGGGTAGGAATAGATAAGATTGTTTGAGTCATTGCTGGAGTAAGCCAGTGCTTAGCCTCTCACAGCTTGTATCCCAAGTAACATACCTCAGCGCAGCATATTTGGGCCTTTGTTGCACTCACCCGGTAACCAAGGTCTGCTAAGGTGCAAAGCAGGTCCTTGCTAGATTTCAGGCACATATCCCGGTCTGCTGCTGCTAACAGGATGTCATCAACATACTGCAGAATAGTAACATGAGAGTTTTCCCAGCAAAAGGCCAATAAATCGCTGGCAAGGGTCTCATTAATCAATGTGGGAGAGTTCTTGAATCCCTGTGGCAACCTGGTCCAGGTTAATTGAATAACTGGCTCGCCAGGTGCCTCAGTTCATTCAAAGGCAAAAATTTCTTGACTCTTTGGTGCCACCAGAATAGAGAAAAAGGCATCTTTTAGATCCAGAACAGTGTACTTTTAGATCCAGAACAGTGAACCACAACAAATTTGGCGATAGGGAATTCAACAATGTATACGGGCTTGGGACCGTTGGGTGGATATCAGCCACCTGGGAGTTCACCTCACGCAAATCCTGTACTGGCCAATAATCTCCGTTTGACTTTTTGATGGGGAGCAAGGGTGTGTTCCAAGAAGACCGGCAGAATCTGAGAATTCCTGCCTCTCTGAGTCTTTTAATGTGTTTGCCGATTACCTTCCGGCTCTCAAGAGACATTGGGTACTGTTTTACCCTTACCGGAGTGGCACCAGGTTTTAATTCTACATAAATGGGAGTCTGATGCTTGGCAAAACCTCGTCCTTCCGTTTCTGACCATGCCTTTGGGATTTCCCTTAGCCACTGTAGAGGGACACTGGCTTTAGTGGGGTCCGGACGTACACTCTCGTTCTCTGCTTGCTGCTCTCCTTCTGTTACTAATTTTTAATACGAGCCTCTTCAAAAAGTCTATGTTCATCAACTCAAGCTAGTGTAAGAACTGTGGTTCCTGTGGCGGTGGCCGCGGGACTAGAGACCTGTACTCCTTGTGGTGTGAAAGAGACCTGTGCTTTGGCTTTTGTTAAGAGATCTCGTCCTAGAAGTGGCATAGGACAGTCAGGAATGACCATAAAGGAATGCTGCACCATTCTAGAGGCTAAATTAACAGAACAATTAGTGGTCTACCCATAAAACTGTGAGCCGGTAGCTCCTTGCACTAGGGTGCGCTTGCTCGTTCTTGGTCCATGATCTTTAGTAAGAACCAAGTGCTGCACGCCGGTATCTACAAGGAATTCTATCGGCTTCCCCTGGGCTCAGGGAGGGGTTCTGAACCTAGACTTCCCTAGTCGCTGTCAGTCTCAATCCCACCAATTGCAAGAACTGGAGTTTTGGGCGTTGGTTTCACCGCCTTCTGAGATGGCCTTTGCCCATTTTGGGGGCAGTCCTTGGCCCAGTGTCCAAAGCCCCGGCATTTTTGTACATTGGTATTTTTGTAGTCTAGACCTCTGTCCTGGTCTGTGACCTCTGTCCTGTTGTTGTTCCTGGTCTTTGCCCAGGCAGTCAGCATTATCTTTGCGATCTGCTTAAGTTGCTGCTTTTGCTCTAACTGCCTGAGCCTCTTATCCTCTTCCCTAATCTTATCTTCCCTTTCCCTAGCTTCAAACCAGAGCCTGTCTTCTCGCTCCTCAGGTATCTCTCTACTACAAAATACCTTTTCTGCAGCCGGCACGAGTTCTTGGACAGGCCTTTCCCCTAATCTTTCTAATTTTTCTAATTTCTTTTTGATATCTGGTGCTGATTGGTTTACAAAGACCATAATAATAGCTGCCCTACTTCTACCGCTTCAGGATATAGGGGAGTAAACAGTCGAAAGGCTTCCATTATCTGCTCTAAAAACTCAGCTGGACTCTCCTGGGGCCCCTGTTAAATGTCTCCTACCTTGGCCAAATTAGTTGGTTTTTGGGTAGCAGCGCATAGGCCGGCCTTGAGAGCCTGGTGGTAGATTCAAAGATGCGCCCTACCTTCAGGTTAGGTGAAGTACCATTGTGGACATTCCATAGGGAAAGCCGATTGATGACCAATGGATCCTGGGTAGGCTGCCCATCGTGTCCTGGCACAAGACAGCGGGCCTCTAATAAAATGTGTCCCCTCTCTTCTGTGGTAAATAGAGTATTTAGGAGCTGCTGGCAATCATCCCATGTAGGTTGGTGTGTAAAGAGAATAGACTCAATAAGGTTATTCAATCCCCTGGGGTTTCAGAGAAAGGGGGATTTTGATGTTTCCAAATATATAAGTCAGAGGTAGAGAAAGGGCAATACTGATAAACCTGAACTCCGTCCTCCCCTACTGGACTAAAAGCCCTCAAAGGGCCCAGGAGTGGGGCTGATGGGGCCTGCTGGCACATTCATGCAGCCAGCCCTGGGGACCCCATCTCCCCTTGCCTTTATGCCAACAGCTGGTAAGGGGGTGGAGGCTCAGGAATTTGGCCCTCATGTGATCGGTCCACCAGCGGAGCCGTTGGGGGCGACGATATAGATTCCAGGAGTTCAACCGGGATGGAGTCAGGCAGCACCTTGGGTGGTGCCTTGGGAAGTGGCCTTACTGGAGTCTCAGCAGTTTGGGAGAAGTAAATACTAGCTCCACGTCCCATTTTCCTGTTAAACCTAGGGACGAAGGGCCTGAGCCAATCCAGAGGACAAGTTATCAGATTCTCCCAGAGGACTATATAGGGGACTTGGTCTGGGTGGTCCTGGAGGACCCAATGCTTGACCTCTTAGATGACTCCCCATTCCAGGGTGCCTCCTGGAGGTCACATGAAGTCAGATGACTTGTCTTTGGTTGAAAAGAAAGCAGACCATTCGGCCAAACAGAGGGTGATTAAGGTCTTCTTTTTGACATGGAGACTCAAGCTAGATGCACGCCTGCGGACGTCAGAAAAATTGTTAATCATGAGACCCAAGGGTGTTGACTGGTCTTATCCCATGGCTGCAAGGAACAGTCACAGATACATTCACAAATATTCACATAGTAAAAAATACAGAGGAACAAGGACACACAAGAGACACAAAACACAGACTTCACTGAGACAATACAAGCTGGCCGGCAACTGACTTAGGTAGTAAAGAGAAGAAAATAATACCTCTATCGGACCTGGATTCTGCATCCAGCCAGTCTCTGGATTCCTCATCAGAGACCCTTCCTCTAAGAGAATTTGACAATCCTGTTGAAGGCTGTTTGGGACATCTCCCAGACTCAGAGAGCACAAAGGCTCAGTTAATTCCTTACTCAGAGGACCCTTCCTTCTTTTCAGGAAGAGGATCAGGTCTGGATTCTGTTAGGCCTGAATCAAACATGACTCAGCACAAACACCCCAGACACATGAAGATAAGGATAAAAGAAATAGTTTATTAGGAAAGCTCAGCTGAGGGCTACCGAGTCAAGGGAGACTCAGCACCCCAACTACTCATTTGCAGGTCTTTTTATATCATTTTGCGAAGCTCACATTACACATTTGCATCCTTATTCCAAAACCAAGTGAAACTGGGTGGCCCTAACCCCCCCCCACTCCAGGTTGTAGCATTTAACAAGGTACTCTGCTCCCATTGGCTGGTGGCAGTTTAAAAAGAGAAGTTGGAGGAGCGGCGTGAGAGAGAAGCCGGGAGAGGGGGAGAGAGAGAGAAGTTGGAGGAGCGGCGTCCAGGGGAGAAGCCACGAGAGAGAAAAGTTGGAGGAGCGGCGTCCGGAGGAGCGGCGTCCGGGTAGCGGCCAGAAGTGGGAGTTGGAGGAGAAAGCCCCCTGCAAGAGTGAGCTGGAGGGGACGAGGAGCCATGGCGGCCGGCAGAAGTGTGGCCAGCGTGGAGAGTGTGGCG
>PVHY01031975.1:0-12203 GCA_004024945.1 Uropsilus gracilis | reverse complement strand
AAAAAAAAACAGGCAACACGTGCAGGTGTGGATGTGGAGAAAAAGGAACACTTTTACACTATGAGGGGCATGCAAACTAGCCCAGCCACTATGAAAAACTGTGTGGAGGACCCTCAAACTAATTAAAATAGGTAACCCTTTTTTTTAAAGTCTTCTCTAGAACACATGGCTTTCTTAGTAAATTCTGAGTCCCATCCCATTTGTACTCTTACGATCTCATTTTCACTTGCAGAGTAATTTTTGAAAGTACCTGACCACCATGGACAATTTCATAAAATGGCAAACAAATGAAGCCTTTTAATCCTCATTCATATCACATCACCTTCACATAGAGATGACAGTTCCATTGTGTCAAGCGTAAATATATAATTACTTCATTTTTATTTTTTATTAAAAAATTAAATACTGCATTCAAAATATTTGCAGTTGATCTATAAAAGGCAATGATATACTGTATTTACGTGAGAGAATATTTTTGTATATAGTAAGCTGCAATGCAGACTCCAGGAATGATTGCTTCACAGCTATAGTCTTGTTTAGCTGTTTTGCATTGAAGCAGGTTTGGCAGCTTGAATTTCCAAGTGCAGTCATACTGGGGCCCTGGTGAACATATTCCTCATCAGGCTAATGAGGATCAGTAGCAAAGAGATTCCTTGTGTGAAGATACAAAGATTGTTTCAACAGATTATGTCCCACGTTTCCTCAAGAGATTATTACAGCCTTTTAATGTGAGCTGTTGTCAGACAAGACCCTTTAAGCCCTCAGGGAAAATCAATAGCCTAACAATTTTGTTCTGTCTTTCACTCCCAGTGTATCGAAGATCTGTCCTCAGAAAAGGACTCAGGAAAGGTGCTGTGTCCACCAAGGGGAGGAGAGCAGCATTGATCTGTTTATTAAGAGGAGGAGTAGGCCCTAGAACTTGGATAAAAGGCCTCTGTTTCATTTTCTGCATCCAGAAAAATAAGGCACAAAATAGAGCAGATAAAGCCACAAGCCAGAACTGCCACAAAATCCTTATTTCCTACATGAACTGTAATCTCTCCTTTTTAGAATAGCTATAATTGAAATGCAATTCCTATAGGTGAAATGCTAATGAACAAAAAAATCCATTTTTCTGAAAAGGCAACCAGGGCAGGAAAAAATGCTAAGAACGTGGCTATCTATGCTGCACTCAGCATCTGAATAGCTTTTTTGCCCTACTTTCCCTTAGAAACCCAGGATGTGAATGCTCCACACTCAGCAAAGGGCAGTAGCAGACTTCGTCTCTGAAATTGTAGCTCCTGCTCTGCCATGTCTATAAACTGAAAATAGTGGCATGTTAATTTTATTTCTAAATTCCTCCTGATAACAAACATTGTCACTCCTATTTAATAACCTCTTAAATGCCAGGAACATGTTGCAATTCCTTCTAGTCTCACGGCTACCCAGTGACATAAAAGTTGGCCATTTCCATTCAACAGATGAGGAAATTGAGGTTTTGCTTTGACAAAGCTGTCCAAATTCATACAATGAGGAAGAGGAAATTTAAGAATTGAGTTCAAGTCTGATTTCCAAGTCTACTTTCTTTCCTCAACACCAGTCTTCTTTCCTCACAAAATTAAATGGGGTTAGTGAGCCTATGGTCTAGGTTCTTACTCTGTTTAAATTCCGTAGGGATCAATACTGTCAACTGTGAATTTGAAATTTGTGGGAGTCTATAAAGCAGCATCTTAGACACTGCTGGAAACCACTAGGACGAGCTACTGAATAAGATGTATGCATTTAGAAATGACAGCTCTTCCAAATTTTTGGCATTCACATATACCATTTAAGGATTTTTTCATTGCAGTGATGTTAATTTTAACATCAACATTAACATGAAGTTTATTCTCTAGTGTGATTAGATTCCCTAATTAGCCCTCCCTCCGGGAAAGATGAGCTTAGCATTTAATCAAAAGGACAAATTCCACTGGTGGCCACGATGAAGTTCAGCTCTATTTATGAATATTCAATAACACAATTTTCTAAAAGTGTGCAACAATTCCTCATAATTAGCTTTCCTTGGTGAAAACAGCAGCGAATTCTGTGAATTCGCTGGGCTTGGCAAACAGACAGAAACATGGACTGAGTCCTGATCCACCTCCACAGAATTGACCAACTGAATTTCATTCCTTTTATGCATTTTTAAATTAACTGTGTTGTTTTTTATTGGGGTAACTTGGGTGTACAGCAGTGTCTATAGTTTTGGAGTATAGGTCATGCCCTTTCAGATGTCTGTCAATATAGTACATGCCCTCCAAAGTGCCCATGGTTGGTGCTCCACCCCAGTCCCCTGAGTCCCTCATACCTCCTACCTCTGCCTCCAGTAACTTCAGTTCTACAGTCAGATTCTGAGGGTTTGAGTTTTATCTGGCCCTCTGTTGAGTTACTGTTTGGGTTGAGTTTTTTCTGCCCCTCTGTTGAGTTTCTGTTTGTCTCACTTGTACACGTGAGGAACAGAGGCAGCTAGGATAGTTCCACTCTGCCTTGAGGTAAGCTTTTCATTTCAAGGTTCTTTTCAGAATGCCTCAGGGAGCTTTGACCAGGACTGAAGGACTTAGGTGCTTATTCCAAACCTGCGGGCTGTTAGCTTTAGTCCAGGCCTTACTTTACCTGCTGCAATGAAGGGGAGGGAAAGAGAGTTCTTACCTATGAAGACAGCAGGTCACCATCAGTGTGATTGATCATCAGAGCCTAGTCCTTGTGGATGGGTAAGGTGGCTCAGGTCTGCTTCAACCACCGCTTCTCCTCTCTGCAGACCTGTGTCTCACCCCCATCATCAGCCGGGGATGACAGCTTCTTCTTATCACTTGATAGGGATGCTGATGGCCAACCAAGGTGTTTTTTTTTTTTTTTTCTTTTTTCCTTTCTTCTTCTAGTCTTTAGATACACTGGAAGCCCCATCTCTGGGGTGTCTGGGAAGCCAGCAGATGGCTTGAAGACACTGGCATTCACAGAGCTATAGAAATGGGCTTCCCATGGCCCCAACTGCTGTTCTTTATAAACAAGAATTCGATTCTGAGCTAAGTATCTGGATAAATAGCTTAAGACCTAAGAGGTGTCAAATCACTCAAGACAAGCACCAGGCCTCATAGCAACTAGTAGGCCTATTCCCTAACAAACCTTTGAAAATGATTTTTCCAGAGAAGTGCAGTCATTTAATGCAGGGAATTTTTCCACCTTTTTGTGGAAAGAAAAAAAGAAAACCATCATGTCCTCTTGTGAAGGGAAGCATAGCTGAATTGACAGAATTGATCTGCAGAAACGAATAATTTGAGCATCTTTACCATCACCAGGCATGATGTGGATGAACCAAGGTTCCAGATAGTGACATTGGTGCATGCTTTCTTTCCAATTGGGCCCTCTATATACTTTCTAAGCTGGGTGGAGTTTGACAAGACAAACCACCAACCAAAAAATACCACAAAATTAATCATGGACACATCATGTTAAGTAAATTTCCTTTCTTTTTTTTAAAGAAGAATTTTAAGCTAGAAAGGAAAAGTGAGAGGAGGGATATAGGGAAAACAAACAGAGAGACAAGAAAAAATTGAAACTGCCAACAGAACTGAAGCTAGAGCAAGAGAGGGGGGAAGAGGGTAAAATCAGGGGCGGAGTACAAGAGATAAAGATGATTCATGGGTGGTAAGGTGGTGAGAGAACCCTGGGGTAGACAATGATGTGAAAAATATGTGTGTATGTATGTATATATATGTACATATATGTGCATACAGATATACATATATACACATATGTATATATGTATGCACATATATGTACATACATATATGTGTGTACATATACATACATACATATATATATTTTAAAAGAGTTTTAAAATCTCTAAAATCAGTCATACCCCTCTGGAAGGCAGGCCTTTCTCTCTTGCACCCCAGTGGGGAGGGCAAGTGGTGAGTGAAGAATTTGTAAAAAACCCCACTCATGTACCAAGGCATGTATGTGAAAGCGGGTGTCAATGAAAAATGTGATTTTTCTTTACCACTCAACAGATTGTATCTCCCAGGTTGCTCCAGCCTGCTCGGCCTCCGGGGGTGGGGGATGGGGAAGCTTGGGGCTAGGCTGTAAGTGGAGCACAACAGGTTTCAGACTCAGTCATGCGGCAAATTTTCTATTTTCTTCACACTCGTATACCACCACCATCTCCTAACTGTTTGAGCATTAAATGAGGTAATCGATGTAGAAAGTGACACAGTCTGACTTGTAGCAAGTGATCTTCCCATCCTTAAGGACATTCCGAGTCAATTTCAACTCCGGTAATCTACAAGCAACTCCGAATTTTGCTGTCTCCTCAGCCTGGACTTCCGCAGCTTCTGTTTATGTTCATGGGATCACAGCTAAGGGTATCATCCTGTCACCCCTCCTCCGGTGTCTGAAGGAGCAGATGCGGTGCTAACAGCCACTGTGGGGAGTCCAAAGTCCTAGAGCTACCATTCTGGGACCATCAAAGGGCCGTTTCCTTGGGTCCAATTTCCTCATCTAACACGTTGCTCTGAACATCCACGGGTCACGGGCCATGCCTCCTTGCAAGTGCCGGTCCCACAGCTGAGAGCTGACGCCCGAGTTTTAGGATATCTTTGGGGTGAGTAAGCCGTGTGCTTGGTTTCTCCTTAGGCAGCTTGCAATTATAGGGCCTCTCTAATATCGAAGTCTTCTCAGAATTCCTGAATAGAATGTATTTCAACTTAATTTAGCTGTGGAACAGAAGCGCTCAGTGTATGACTTTATTCCATTGTTTTCTCACTAAAATGCTGGGCAGGTCTTTGGCACCTTGCTAGCGGAGGGTGCTGTTTGGGTTGTTAATGATGTCCAAACAAACACAGTGTTAGAAATAAATTGCAGGGAACCACAGTGGGAAATAAAATTTGCCAGGTGGACGATCAAGAGGAATTGAGTACCAAAGTTCTATCCCATGCGTTTGTAAAATTGATTTGACTTAATAAGTTTAATGCAAACAGAATTGTATTGTTTGCAATGTGCACACGTACACATACACACACTTCAACCGTGTGAGCGCATCTTGCTGTTGTCCTTCTAGAATTCTCATGAATAAATACATATAAACGCACTGTTTTCATTTTAAAAATCAGCTTCTACCTGAAATTTAAAACCAAGCATAAAGAGCAGACGAGCAGACATGAAGAAACCTGGTAAATACCCGGGTCCATCTGCAGGGTGCCTGAGACAACCAGTTCTTCACGGTGAAGGAAGCCTCTGCCTCTTGTGATTAAATCTGTATGTTTTATTCTTCCTGTTCACTCATCATTTGGTTGCAGCCACACTGGACTTAGAGCTGGAGCTACTAGCAAACACGCTTCTAAGCTTTTCTGGGTGTTATGGTGTAAAATGTTGCAGTCTGGCCTCCTTGCTGTTCCTGTTTGTTCCAGAGTTCAACTTCAGCACCCCTGAGGGGATCTGCTCACTCCTATCTTTCCCCAAAGGGTTCGCACACCTTTCCTTTGTGCTGTTACATCACTCAGGTAACAGAATGGGGCCTGGGGGCTCACACATGCCTCAGGAACCTTCTCCTGCATGCCTCGGGATCTTCTAGCACAAGCCTCAAAAACATCTCACACATGCCTCGAGAACCTCGACTCTGGAACCTTGACTAGGGAACCCAGGCTGCAGTGCGTAGCACCTGGGGTGTGCACAGCAGAACCCTGTTGAACGGAATTTCAAGGGTGTGTATGGGTGTCAAAGTTTTGTCCAAGATCTGGGTGTTCCCTCAGGTGGGAGGCCCAGACTGCATCAAGAGAGCAGGGTCTGCCCAGGGAGCTTGGGTGCATGTGACCCAGTCTCCAGCCACCGTCTGGGTCACCCAGGCAGGTGCCAGGGCCGCCCTGGAAATGTCTGTGACTCGCATTGATCTCCCCTGAGGAAGGCGAGCTGTGCACCTGTGTGACCATGATATCGGCTCTGTGTCTTCATCTGCTTTGACGTCTTCCTGCAACAGGACCAGTGCACTCATGTGGCCCAACTAGATGATTTTATTTTACACTGTTAAGAGTCTGTTCTCCCTGGCAGGGTTCTGTCACTTACCAGATGGTTGTGACGAGCAATATGTGTGACTGAGCAATAAAGGTGAAACTGACTGGTGGTTTTGAGCCCTTGACTTGTTAATGGTGTTTCAGGTGGCTCCATAAAAGGGGGAAGCACCGAGTTCTCAGCCCCCATGGATGAGGTGTGCGGAGCTTCCTGTGTAACAGAGTCAGTACTCAGAGGAGAGTGACACGGGAAGGAAGGGCGGGCTGGCATCTCTCTTTGGGCTTGTACCAGGGACTTGGGGGACAAGGGAGACTTGAGGAGACATGAGGAGAGAAACTTGGAAGAGATGCTAGCAGATGACCACGGCAGCCATTTTCTTCACTTGTGTTTTGATTTTGCTCCTTTCTGCTCAGACCCTCTTGACCCCCACGACTCCCTTCCTAGGTCTCCTTGCAGAAAGTGCCTTACAGGTGTGGCAAACTTTTGGGCATCAGTGGCCCGGCTTCCAACAACCCTCTTTGGTGGGTATTAACCCACAAGCTGATGGGAAATCTTGGGTGTTTTATCAGGAAAATACTATCCTTTTATCTCTTTCCATGCACTCTAATCCTATTAAAATTCTTTCACAGTAATTATGCTTTATCCTTGTGTGCATGGGTGGCATACCCTTTAGAGCATGAAAGTTTGGTAGTCCTGGAGTATCCCTTAGCCTGCAGGCCAACATGGTGTATGAAGGTAGGTTAAGAGGTAAGAGAAGAATGATAGCAAAGGTGGAACTACAACTCTTAATTATCAGAAGTGCAATATATTACGGGATTTTATTCATTGAATTGAATCTGTTGTTCTGTAGAGCTAGAGTAAAAGGGCACATTTAAATTCTTTTATTAGGAATCTGAAAAATCAGAAACCAATTTTCCTGACACAGATTGATATAAATCTCCTCTGTGAAAAATACAATGTAAAGAAGAATTCACAATGCAACTAATCAAATTCGTTGATATTATCTGAGACCTCAAGACTACAAATCTTTGAAAAATACTATGTTCTTTCAGGTAAATAAATCACTCCTTTCCGTGTATTTTTGATAGGCAGTATTGACTCAACTTAAAAATTGGAAAACTAAGCAAAGGGAATAATAAGCCAATAGAAGAGTTAATCTTAAGTCTACTGCTTTCATCTTTGGGATTTCTCTAATATGTTTATCTGTAATTTATGTTCACAACAAAGAGCAGGTACAGCTAAAGAGATTTCAAGGAATAATTATGTCTTCAGAATAAAAAAAAATAATAAAGTACATGACTGCCTGCCCAAGACAAAATAAGCAACACTAACAAATAAGCACACACACACAAACAAACAAACAAACCAAGAACAAGAGAAAATATTCTACAAACCCCTACATTGAAAATCACTTTACAGAGTTACAGTTCAATAAGCAGTACTAGAAGAAAAAGAATACAGTATTTTATTTATTCCTTCTTCCAATAATATTTACTGTTATCCTGTTAAAGAAGAAATGGATTTTATTCCATACCTTAGCACTAACAAAGTCTTTGGTTAAAGGTCAATGTGACTAATTAAGCTGTTATTGAATGTGTCTAAGGTATTAAAATTTGCATCAAAGTCCACGGGTGACTCTTGCAGGTAGTTAAATGGTATGATCTAAGTCATAGTTCTTTGCTCCTCCCCCAACCCCTGGATTGAAAGCAGGTGGAATCACCATGGAATGCCCGTAAGTGCCTCTTATCTTCCCCAATGATTAAGTGGGGCACCTTCAAATGTTCCTCTCATGCATATGCATGAAGTGAGCAGAGTCAACTGAACATTGTGGGCAATTTCCTTTTTCTCTTCTTGAAAATTTATTATGCAACTTCATATAATAAAAGAGCTGACTGGGTAGTCTCTTACTAGTTTTTAGTTCCAAAGTATTAGGCGTTAGATCATGAGTTCACTTGCTTAGATTTGTTGAGACACTTCCCCTCTTTGGGAAAAAAATGTCCAAGACATTTTTAGCATTTGGGCTAAGCTGATCTAAAGATTTTAAACTATTTTATATGCAACATCTGATAATTTGAATGAATTTATTCAGAAAAACTTTAGAATTCTCTCAGTTGAGAGCTTACATTCTTGAAATGGAGAAAAACCTGTATTTAAAAAAAAATTGGTGTGCGAACAATGTAAAGACAGAAAAAAAATAAATGTCTTAAGCAGGGAATTAAAAAATTAATTTCTACTATCATCCCTCATATACCCAACAAAAGCATTTAGTATCCTTGTAATTTCCTTCTTCAGACCAATAATAAAGACCAATAATATCAAGAAATGCCTCAAAATATCATTTTCCCTCTTTAAACTATATTTGTACATTAAGAATATTAAAGTAATATTTAAACAATTTTTTTCAGGTATTTATATTTTATCTCCAGCTCTGGTCACATCCCAAAGCAATCGAATTAGAAAAGACATTTGCTAAAGAGAGAAAATTCAAACAAAATTCTCCTACATAATCTTTTTAGGTGTTCTAATCCTTTTTTTAATAGATGAGAAGTAAGAATCCCTTAACCTATTATCTTTCACTACACTACATGGCTTTTAACCAATAAACCATATAAAAGTTATTTTTAAGGGAGCTTCTAAGAAGTTAATCTATGGCGCCTCATTTCCTGCCCAAACTTTGAACAAATTTAGCGGTAGTCATGGAGTAAAGCTGTCAGAGAAAAAGATGTAAATCTTTAGTTTTAAAAATTTTGAAATAACTTTGGATTTATGCAAAAATTGTATAGAAAAAATGGCAAGTTCTTTGCCACCCACTAACCTGCCCCTCTTGCTAACTTTTTGCATACCCACTGGAACTGTTAACTCAACTGTAGACTTTATGTGGATTTTCTGTTTTTCCACTAATATTCTCTCTGTTCCAGGATCAATTCCCAGATTTCTCGTTGCATTTGCATCTTTTAGGTTCCTGCAACTGTCACGGGACTTCGTGTTTCTTTGTATCTTGTGACCTTGAAAATATTGCCAACTACTGCCCAGGTAGTCCGTGATTGGCCCTCCGCCTGCATTTGTCTAACAGTTTTTTGTTGTTAGGTGAGTTTATGGATTTCAGGAGATACCAGAAATGTGATGTGATTCTCTTAGCGTATTAATGAGTTTGATGGATTTTATTCCTCATGACCTTGAAGTCATTAATAGAGGTGACTTCCTGTGGTCATTCTTCACATAACCCTTAACTGGGATTTTGCAAATGTATGTGGTCTCTCTTCTCCCTCGTTTAATTATGCAATTAAAAAAAAACAACCATAGACATTTGCTAATCCAGATAACATATTTTGTGGCTCTGATTGTTCCAAATGTGGACACGCGGGGCAGGGGGTGGGGGGGAGCTCTTCCGGGTTTCCCCTTATATTCTTTGTTGGACATGTTCCCTTTGTGTTCTGTGTTGATATACTTTTATTTATTTATTTTTTTAAATCTGGCACTTCATGATGGTTTAGATTCATCCATGTATTCTCTCTCTCCACCCTGGCACAAACCATTTACTGGAGTAATCTCTTTGGATGCTTAACTGGCAACCAGATCGCTCAGGGCTCCTTTAATAAAGATTCCAACCTTTTAAAAAGCGGGCATTTTGAATCCTACACCGAGGTCACGATCTCTGGATCTCTTGCCATGGAATCATTCCCTCTTTCCTCTGAAGTGTCGCATTTGCCACAAATCAAGTGTGCGCTAGCTCCCCACTTTGAACTGGAAACCCTTGTTCTTTCCATCTCCATTTGTGCATTTCTGCCCTTTTCCTTTATGTCTTTAGGTCTCGGTGGGAGTGTTACGGTTTGTTGACTTTATTCAAGTTTACCTTGATTTGCTGATACTTCTTGCTCATGTGTATGAATTTAGAATCAATCTGCAGATTTTCACATTACTTGCTAGGGTTTATTTTTTGGCGTGGGGAGAATTGACCACCTTTTCACTAATGCCTTATAATTTTTCGCATTGGGATCTTGTGGATTTTTTGTTAAATGATTCTATAGGATGTCTTCATGCAATTGAAAATTATGTAGTTTAAAAATTGCATTTTCTAGTATTTACCTATCAGTAGTGGAAAGAATTGTTTTCGCTACCTTTCTCTGATATTCAATGATTAACTAAATTCATTTTTTAATTCTAATTTTTTATCTGTAATTAAAAAAAACTATGTTCAAAATCAGGCTATCTATTTTAACTGTAATTTGAATAAAATCCATGTAAATTGTTTATTATGAGTTTCATTTATCTTTTGGAATTCTTATACATGTGCATGATATTTATGAATTGTAGCTATAGAGAGACCATATGTACATATATTCTTTTCTTACTGTGTTGATTAGGCCTTCCAATGAAATTCTGAAGTTGAAAGAGAGGATAATCTTTCCAAATGTCTAACATGAATATTTCATTATTTAGTGAATTACAAGTTTTCAAGATTCCACTGGATAGTTTGTCATTCTTCATATCGTCTAAAATAAAGATGATTTACACCTGCCTGATGATTTTGGATATCTATCTATCTATCTATCTATCTATCTATCTATCTATCTATCTATCTATCTATCTATCTATCTATCTATCTATCTATCTATCTATCATTTCCTTCATTGTATGACTAGAAACTTCAGTGCAGGTTGAGAAATGTGAAGAATAAACAAATATGTTTAATTATCTTATGTGCTATTTCAGTGCAGAACGATTTCAGTCTTTCACTATTAAGTGTTCACTTTAGATTTTTTGTAGCTAGATGCTCTGCGTCAATTGAGGCATTTTACATTTCTTTCCTAGTTTTCACAGGTATATATTCAGAAATGAATTTTGAACAAAATGTCAAACATTTTATGGCCTTTCTGGTTTGTTAATGTGATGAATTATATTGATTTTGGGAAGAAACCATGTTATTACTGTATCAAAATCTACTTGTTGAATTTGATTTACTAAAAGTTTGTTTAGAATTTTTGAGCTTTTCATGAATGACGGTAAGCAGCAGTTTCTTTGTTTTTGTTTTAATTATTTTTTATTAATTATTTTTTCTTACACCACGGTAGTCCCCATAGTTCTCCCACCACCAGCAGTTGTCCAATGTAACACTGGTTTCATGGGATGAATTTGGGATTACCCCTTCCTAATAATTGTTCTAAGAAGAATGTTCTATCTGTAGCAAGTATCAGATCAAAGAACTAGATAGTGAATCATGTGCACGTGGCTAGGCATGTCCACAAGAACCATCAAATGCACACCTGAGGGGCACATTCTGTAATGTGGCATGAGAACCCACAAATATTATGTCAGAGCATAGCTGGAAAGCATTAAGCAAAGGAGAAAGGATGGTTAGCCCTTTATCTCTCCTTTAGAGAGAACCAATTCAAGTCCCTACTTCTTTCCAGAAGGAAGTCAGGGACCTCTTCAGTGAGTCTTGTTCCAGAAGAGAGATGAGATTCAGCGGATTCCTGCATTCAGGCTCACAGCAAGTCAGGCTCACAGCAAGCTTGGGACGCCGACAAGGGACAGGCATCCAGAGCTTTGCTATCTTCAGTTTACATGTAGGAGAGTGAAAAATAACAATGAACTGATTCCCTCAAGGTTAATGGTAAATTCAGAAACCATTAGACCTCTTGCCTCTATGGTAGCATTATAGTTGTTTCCTTAGTTACATTTATTTCAATGAAATTGCTTTTCATTTTTATCTTACTTCTGACTTTTGAATCTAACTGCAAATAAAATGCAATTTTACAGCAAAGTAATTCTTGTCACAACAGGTTGCTTTGACTAGAAGGCAGCCTCTTAACCGCCAGCTCTAGAGCTGTTCTCAAGTTCCGTCAGAACATACCCCTGGCCAGGCCGTCTGTGTCAGCCATGTTGTTCTGGAGCAGGAGGGCATTAGGGTTTTGAGTGGTCTGCTTCACCTGCCAGTGCAGTGAAGAGAGACACAAACGGCCCCAGCAGCGTTCTCTCCCGAACAATGGCTGACAGAACCTTTCTGGAGATTGCTGTGACTTCTGGAAGACAAGGGGTCCCTTGGCTGCTCTGAAACAGAAGCTGAAAATGCCATGTAAGGATCAAGCTGGCTGAGGCTTTCTTGAAAATGACAGGATGGAAGAAAGAAGAGCAGGGTTCTCTCCCCCAAAGGCACACCTG
Organism: Uropsilus gracilis; assembly: GCA_004024945.1. Lineage (NCBI taxonomy): Eukaryota > Metazoa > Chordata > Mammalia > Eulipotyphla > Talpidae > Uropsilus > Uropsilus gracilis. The sequence continues at coordinate 20 of PVHY01031975.1, read as the reverse complement.
GGGATAGGGATAGGGCGGGG
>PVHY01031974.1:0-12228 GCA_004024945.1 Uropsilus gracilis | reverse complement strand
GTTACCACTGCTTCCTCGCTGCCCCCCTCAGTACCCTCCGGATCGCAGGCCTACGAGGTCCTGCCTACAAGGTGCAGCAGCCCCAGCCATAGCCCTGCAGCAAGCTCAGCCTCCCTGGGACAGGTGAGCTGTTCGCTGAAAGCCTCTCTGGCCGCGTCACCCATCTGCTTAGAGTCACCAGCGGTGCCTCGCCGACTGCAGGACAAAGTCCAGGCTGGTTAGCGTGACTGGATGCTCGGCCGAGTGGGCCCCGTTCTTCTCTTCCCGTCGACTTTGTCCCCAACCACCATCCTCACTTCCTTAACAGACACGCTCCATACCCACGCCGAGTCCCAGGCTGAGCATCTGAGGCCATCTAGATACTCGTGGATTCCCTCAGGGGCTGTCTGTTCCCCTCTTGGCTGCTTGGAGAGCTCCACTGTTGGCGCTTTTAAGGGTGCTCGAGTTCTCCAGGCTCGAACTCTCTCTTTCCTCCCCTGGAAGTTGACGTCTGCTTTCTCCCCATCTGTTTGTGTCCGCATGTCACTCTTGGGTTCACTCTGGCACCAGGTCAGTCATTCCCTCATCTCCGGATCTCCAGCACATGCACACAGTGGGTGCTCAATAACTGCTGACTGTGAAGTGGGCTTATGTCACCTTAGGGGCAAGTGGGTAGTAGGACTCTCAGAAGCAGGGGGTGGCGGAGGGGATTTGGAGTTGAGCAGCGGCACCCTCTGGAGATAACAGGTGCCCTGATTCAGCCTGGGTCTGTTCAGGGACTTCCTTGAGGTGGGTCCTTGGAGCAGAGCACAGAGTATGGCAGCAACAGCAAAGAAATGAAGACACATGGGCCATGGGGGTGAGTCCTTCAGAAGCATCCCCTGTCCTAGCCAGTGCTCGTGGTCCTGCCCATTCTGGCTCCAGCAGGAATCAGGGCCATGATCACACACAGAAACAGTGGCACTGGGATGTCAGGGGTTCTGGAGCGCTGAGCCTCCATTCTCTAGTCCAACCTTCTGGGACAGGTTGATGGTTCCGCCAGTTGGGCCCAACAAGGCCAGACAAATTAGACAAATGCACCGAGCATGGAGCAAGCACACAGTAAGTGCAGCAATGAGTTTCCTGTCTAAAAGCAAGACATATAACAACCAGCAATGAACGCGCGTAGGGTGAGAGAACGAATGAACTTCATACAACATCCTTGTGGGTCTTTTTGAGGCTGCAGCCTCCCTAGGCTCCTAGGTGTGAGCATGGTTCCATGGAGGCCAACAGACGCCGGGGGCTCTGGCTTCTGGGTCTGTCTAGGTGGACGTTCTTCTACTGTCTCCCATGAAGCCATCCTTTGAGGTCTTCCTCACCGGGGGGAACTTTCAAACACTTGTGCTGGAGCTGGTGCTGGTCTCCCATGCATGGAGCGTTACCAGAAGTTACTAGAAGTTTCATGCATGGAGAGTTAACAGAAGTTTCTCCGTTTTTAAGAAATCACTGTCCACCCATGAAGCCTGGCTCAACTAGTCCAGTCCTCATTTTATACACAAGAGCTGGCATGCAGGAGCTGACTTTTCCCAGTTCTACATTTAGTAAAAATCAAGCTGATAACTTGAAATCTGCCACACAGGAATATTGATATCAATATTTAACTGGCCCCTAGAGGGCCAGCTGTTAAACATTCACCAGCTGACCACTAACCCAGCGGTGTCACTGGACAAGGAGAAGGCCCACCTACTCCAGTAACCGTGTCTCTCTGAGCTATGTTTGCTTAGAGGAACCTAGGCAGGGCACGCATAAGTCCAGGACCAGACCGGCCAACCCCAAATGGCAAAGGGGTGGTATATACAAAAAAGGGTACATGCAAAGGTCCCAAGTGTGAAAGAAGTCATCTGAGCATGACTGCTGGGCTATACCCCAGGTCCATGACATGAGTCTCTTCCCCCATGACGGACTCTACAGCCCCTTGCTCAGAAAGTATCTTTGGAGCAAATGCATACCCTTCTCCATTCCTTGATCAAAGAATAAAATTTCTGCTTGCTATACTGAGCTTGGTTTCATTTTATTGGCTTGCGTAGGTTTGAGTAGGCACTTAGCCCCAAGGGCCATGAACAATGGAAATGAGAAACAGAGAGGTTAAGCGACTTTCTCAGTGCTACACAGCATAGTAATTTAGATGAGAAATGGTTAAGAGGGACAGTTTAGAAGATGTAAAACTTCAACTGAACTTCTGAAAAAAAGATGTGATAGACAGGATGAAATGGAACGGGTTAGAATTGAATAAAATAGAGCAGAATAGAAGAATATACAGTAAGAGTAATGGTCCCCAAAGCTGCCCATACCCTAATGCACCAGGATCTGGGACTATATTACCTTTTATGGCAGAATGAACTTTGCAAATGTTTTTAAAAGGAAAAACTTGAAATGGAAAGATCATGTGGGATAATCTGGGTGGACCCTATTTCTTAAAGATAGGAGTTTGCAAAAGTAGAGACTCTTTCCAGAGGGAGAAGAAAAAGTAGAGATTCAAAAAGGAGAGAGACTAAGAATGAGTTTGTATTGCTTGAACCACTAAGCATGGTACCTTGTTCTGGAAGTAATAATTGCTAAAGGAAAAATTGCTAAAATAATCTTGCTAAAGGAAAAGTAAAGAAAGCAAGCACGTAGACCAAGTGTCTAGCGCAAAGGCTCACGGTCAAGGCAATGCCAAGGAACAGAGAATGAAGTACTTGTTTGCAAGGAGAAGGCAGCAGAGTGGGGAGTGACTCCAGGAAGCCAGGTCAGGGCTCCACGTGACCCTAGGGGAAGTGTAGCAAGTGGCAAGAACAGAAGCAATGGCATTAACAAGTTAAATGAGACTGGGGCACGGAGTACAGATGCCCATATGGAGCTAGGAAGGTAATTCGAAATGAGTGGAGTAGTGAATATCAGGAAAACAGCCCACCGATGATGATGAAAGGCAATTACCACTTAGCTTCAGGGTGAGAAGCAATAGGGGATGGTGGAGACTGTGGTGAACAACGTAACACAGGCCCCACCAACCTCAGCAGCCTCACCCTGAAGGAATGGGACCTTTGTGATTGGCAAAGCTTTCTTGAGAGAAGCCAGAATTCCTCTGAATTCTAGAGAATGCCGAATTCCTCTGATTTCTAGAAGTAGATAATGATTTCGTTGATTTTTAACCCATATGGGTACAGAAAGCACCTTGGCCAGCTTTCAACCCTTATCTTCCACTTTCGGGTTTGTCTCCTCCTAGTTTTAGGCACTGTGTTCACTCCCCCTTTGGAATGAGTAAGCCTCCCCCACCCCCCGGGGACTGCACACTCTGTAGTGGGAGAGCTTGAGGGGGAGGCAGAGGCAGAGCTTGTCCTTCCTGCATCAGGGCCCTAGTGACTATACAGGAAAGAACTGAGCAGCTTCTCTCTTTCCAGCTCCCTATTCCCCCCAAAGGACACACACACACACACACACACACACTCACACAGTTGCCAGCTTCCTCACCTGCTTCCTCAGCCCTGCTGTCTTCCCCTCAGACTCTATGCTGGGAACAGCTGATGTTGCTGGGCGTTGCCCTTGGGGTCACTGCTTGCACTCCTTGCTGCCCCCCCCCTTATTTATTTGCAGGTAATTGATTCTGAGGTTTCCCATGTTGCCGCCTTGTTGCTGAGGAGGCAACTTGCAGAGGAGAAAATGCTTATACATGAGAAATGAAAGGGGTGGCCCAGGGGCCACCAGAAGGAGCCAACTCCTGGTGCCCGCCGGGACGGTGGCCACCTCAGACACTGCACAGGGCAGTGGCTTCGACACAGCATCTTGCCTGAGTAGGTAGGTGGCTGAATGGCCTGAACAGGGCCCGGGGGGGACAAGCTGGGCTGCCTCGCTGGGTCCAGTGCTTCCGGCTTGTATGACATTGGCTGAATCCATCCCTCTGAGGGTCTGTATCTTTGACTTACAGGTGTCTGGGAAGATTAAACAGGGCCGATGATGTAAGGGGTCTTGCTGTTGTTTCTTGATGTGTTGTATTTATAAACACACGACTGAAACCACACGTGCCCTGAGTGTGAAATGTGTGCACATCGCACTCCATGTCTGTGTTCTCAGCTCCATCTCCCAGCTTCACTGAGCACCAGGGCCAGAAATGCCCTGTGTTGGCTGCCAGATGCAAGGTAGGAGAAATGAATTGATTAGAAGAGATTGCCTAGCACAGCTGGGGGTTAAATGGAAGTATGAACTATGAGATAACTTTATTAATAAAAGAAAGGGGTATTTATAGGGACGCAGGGCGAGGGCCTGTTGAATTTAAAAGAAGATAAACAAACCTGAGAGATAATTAATATTTTAAAGTAAAGAGTAATTGAGGAAGGGGGACTGTAGGCAGGTGGTTTTGCTAACTTTGATAAAGAAAAGCCAGCGGCGCCAGTACTGTTTTAGAAGGTTATTTTAGTCAGTTTCTAAGTTTTTTCGTTTCGTAACAGGGACTGTTAACGAGAGAGGTTTTTTTTTTTTTTTAATCTTGTTTGGAATGACTGTTTTGGTATGCAAATGGCGCCTAGCACCCATGTTCACCAGATTCTCTTGCTCACTGGCTTCTACAAGGTTCTGGTCAAGGGGGCCGGGAACAGAGGGTGTTGGTGAGAGGTCAGCAGCGTGAAGGCGGGAAGCAGCAGCTAGGGTATGCCTCCCTGCACTTTGCTTCCTGGGGTATTTCTGGAAACCTCTGCGCTGCCCCCGGGATTCCTGCACCCACAGACTCTGGTGGAAAGCTGCTGGTTACAGGGAACCTCCTTGAACACGTCCATGTGCTTCACATCTATCTCTTATCTTATTTGGTCCTTTCTACAACCCTAGAAAACCCATTTTGAAGATGAGAAGACTGAGTTGCAGTTTAAACTGAAACGGTTCTTCTGTTTGTCCATGGTGTGTAGACCCCAGCTTGGACCTTTCTTAAAGAAAGGTCCAAGTGGTTTAAACCTCCCTTTAACTAGGGGGCTGGAACCTACCCATGGCTGGCGCCCATCATGCTGGGTCTCTGCAAGGGTGCCCCCCTGCCCTGCTGGCCCAGGAGAGGAAGAGCTGGCTCCAAGGGCACCACTGGCAGGCCTGCAGGAGCTCCTGCAGCTTTGATGGGAGCCAAGATCCCGTCTGGTAGTTGCAGCAGATGGCTTTGCTCTGCACAGCTCACTCGAGACAAAGGAGAGGCGCGAGTAGAGGGGTGGAGGGAGAGAGTCCCCGGTTTCACAGAACCCAGCCCCGACGAGGCACTCTCTGATGACCAGAGGAAAGGCTTTGAAAAGTGGAGGGGCAGGCCCTCAAACCCCGCTCCCTGAAAGTGGGGGTGGATCCTGGCAGAAATCACATGGGGATCCCTGCTGTGGAGCCAGGGAGACAGGGAAGAGTTCAGGTGATAAAAAAAGTGAACAGAGGACTGAAATGCATCCCACTGTCATCCCAGGCTTCTGATTCCAAGGTGGGAATCTGGGGAAAGAGTGTCCGCCCTCAGGCTGCTGCCGCCCCCACCCAGCCCGAACCTACTCACCCTAGAAGATGGTACAAAGAGCCACTCAGAGGAGGCACCCCCTTGGGCATTTTTTTTCCTTGTGGCATGTGAGCTGCCATGTAAAATGTGGCCCAACAGTGACCTTGACTGGATGGCTCTTCTGTTAAGAATGCTCCTGCTCCTAGCCCCTGGCACTGCTTGCTGGGCCCGGAAGATAACGTAGGGGGAAACGGGCCCATGTCTCCAGGAATGAGAGGGTTCCATGCCTCAGGCTGGGGAAGAGGAGCCCCGTCAGTAGCTCCATTCCATTCTCAGACAGGACAGCTCCAAGCATAAAGATGGGCTCCTGCTGCCTCCCTGAAGAAAATCCTTTGGTGAAAATTCAGACTCCTTACTCAGCCCTCCAAGCTGAGTGATTGACTTTCAGACTCTGACCACCACATATTGGACTGTTTTTACCTTTGCCCATCGAGTTCCACGATGGGCCTCCTCGGGGTTCCTCAAACGTTCTCTGTCCCCCTTCACTACCACAGGACCTTTGCACATCCTTCTCTTCTCAGACCTCTGGTCAGGCTTCTCAAGCCTGGCTCCTTTGCAGTCTCTGGTCTCAGTTTAAATGTCTGGTGGCTTATTGTCACAGAAAAAAAAAAAAGGCCTATCACTTTCTACCTCAATGTCCTTAGAGTGCTTACACAGTGTTAGCTCATTTCTTGACTCCTTTCCAATGGCCCCTTAAGTTCTGGATTCAGGGGCTATGACTCATGTGCATACGGGTGTTGTTCTCCATGTCTGAGGCCAGGGAAGTTGCTTAGTGATTGCCTGTTGTTGACTCCATGCCTGGCTGAGGGGCGGAGAAGCAGAGGTAGCCATTGCTGGGAGGGGGGAAGGAAAGGGGAAAGTAGGTGGCTGCTCCTGGAGAGGGTGAATGCAAAGCTATGGACTTGGAGCTGGGTGGCAAAGAGGGAAGGTGATGAAAGGAAGTTCCTATAGGCAAGAGGAGGCTTGTGCTGACCTGCTTTCAGCTCCCACGCCCAGCCTTTCCCCTGCCCTCTGCCCTTCCAAAGGCAGACAAGAATGTCTGTGTGTATGGGGTGGGGGTGGGGATACATGCAGGTGGGCTTGGGCTTTTGATTTTGCTGGGCTATTTCCAGGCTTGGGGACACTAGCTCCTTGTGCATTTCATTCTGGTTGTCCTTTTGCTTCTCTTTGCAACAAATCTGAGTTGTCATCACTTGTCCCACCACATTTTCCTCCACTATTTTGAGATCATGTAACTGAAGACAGAGTAGGAGAAATGATGAAACCCAGCAGAGAGAGGCACTGCCACGTCTGCCAGCATCCACCGCAGGTGTGTAGGTCGCCAAGGGGTTTAGGTAATAAACATGAACACATTCTTCAGACAAAAATGGCCGACAGATTTTGATCTCTCGGGTTATTTCTGAGTGAATGAAATCCTCATCTATGCCAGTAGAGGCCAATTAAATCATAGTCAATGATACAAGAGGTAGCAGTGGAAGAAGCGTTTGGACACGTGGAGGCGACCACCTGAAGAATCCAAACAGAGGTGACTTAAGAGATTCAAGGGGCGCTGCCTCTGGGCCTGATGGGGGGGGGCTGTTTTCACGAGAAGCCATCTTCATACTGTTATTCTTTCAGTCATGGGTCCCTCTTCGATATAAAAACGTTTATTTCTAAATGATATTTCTAAAATATCACATTCTTTCCCCCCCCCCACTCCCCCCCCTACCCCAGAGAAAGACAGGCAAAATCATAGCAGAGAAAGGAGAAGAGGCTAGAAGGACCAAATGCACCCGGAAGCCCCACGGAACCTGGAAAGCAAGTCAGGACACTGTCCCTCTAGGGTGCGCCCCCTTCCCAGGGGCCCTCGGAAGCTGCCTGCACTGCTGTCTGTCCTGCCTTGTTCCCCCTGCTGTTGTGCCCCCATACCCCTACTCCTCGGACTGCCTGGGATCCCAGACAGACAGACAGACAGACAGACAGACAGACAGACAGACAAGTCCGCCCCACCTGAGCTCAGTCAGTAAGCAGCACCTGAGAATGGACATGAACGTCCATTTCCTCAAACCCCATCAGTGGGGTGTCCCTCCTGGGCCAGGATGGGGGCTCAGCACCTTCTCAGGGTGCCTTCCCCCTGCAGCCTTTGAAGAGGTGGTTCCCACTTTGCTACAGACCCGCGGGGACCTGCCATCAACTCGCTCCCTTCCCTGTGTGCCTACGGGGCTTCTGTACGGGATTCCATTTAGCCCGGCATTCTTCAAAGCCACCTCCCACCCTCCCTATCACTTCTGCCTCCATTTTGAACAAAACCGGCTGGGTCACTGGAGCTGCCCTTCGAGCCCCATCCCTGCCAGCCTCATACTGCAGTGCACATGGCTGGCATGGTCATGCCCACGCTCTTGTCCGCTAACACTTGCAGGATTCCATCCGCAGACCCGGCACGGTGACTGCGACCTCAACTCAGGGGACAGTGATGTGAAGTCACCGACACCTCCAAAGGAGCACTGGCCTGTCCGACGTTCTCAGCTCTCCTGGGAGACCCAGGAGTTCTGGCCAGGCTGCATTAAGCCTCTTGAGACCCACCATCAGAGCCCACACCCTTGGCCTCTGCTGGTGACAATAGCCTGGACGTGCTTTGATAGCAAAGCCTGCCTCCCTGAGAGGCCCCCTGGGTTGGAAACCAGGGGTACCACAGGCAGAGCAGCCTCCTCAGCGTGTGCCAGGACACGTCCTGCTGCTGGGACAGGAAGCAAAGCCCACCTGCTCTTGCTCTTTCCAGAATCCCCACATGTCACTTCTCACGGTGTGACACAGGCCGGCCAGTCCTCCCCAACGGGAAGAGAGACGTCTCGCTGTTTCGACCCGGGGGCATCACCCGCCTGGCTGGCAGCTGCCCCTGCCCCCCCTCCCCCTCCGACGTCGCTGACTTGTCCTGAGGAAACTCTCACCCTCTATTCGTCCTCTGCGGGCCTGGCGGCCTGTCCTCTGGCTGCAGAAAGATGCTTCGGCATTTCCACAAACAGCTCAATGCTTGGGCTTTGTGGAGGGCTTTCTCTTATCTCAGGCTCCTAGCTCTGAAGGACGTTCGGCCCCGCTTCAGTCTGGGGATTAATCTGACCAAAGTGCAGAATCCACATCTCTGCGCCAAGGACCGATGGGCTCCGGCCTGTTGTTTATCTGGCCGCCTCCTGCCCCTCCCCGGCTCACCCTAATCTTTGGAGCTTAAAAAGGCTTAAAGCGCTTCTTAGCGTGCAATCATTCTTATGAGGCAGCTATTGATGAGCTAAACAGAAATGACTTAGCAGCCCGCGTGTGAACTTTCCTTCGTGACCGCCTTGTCGGATGTCAAGCAGAAAGGGAAGGAGAGGGGCTTCCTGTTGTCTCGAACCTTCGGCTCCGACTGAAGGCAACGGTTTGTCGTGCACATTTTCGACTTGATGTGTGAGTAAAACGGTCACATTCGGTGGAGCCCGTGCTTCACATGGTGAACTTTGACCTTTCCGCGTTCAGCTCTGTGGTGATGCTCTCGCGAGAGGCTGGCTGAGGCTGTCCCGGCCGCCAGCCTCGCGATCACAGGCTGTACTGCGAGATCTGGGGGCTGAGGGAGGCTCGTCCCTCTGAGGTGTCGTGAATGGTGAGTGTATTTTCTGCTCTTGTCAGCTGATGTTGGTTTTTTCCAGAAAGAACTCCATCTGAAGTCAAGGAAAATGGATGTTGTTAGACAGTTCCTTCTTGGGGAAAACCTGACCATCAGGAGCTTCAGACACAGAACCGGAAGCTGCCCTTGAGGCAGTGGTGGAAGGGCCCCTCTGGCTTTCTTCATCCTCTCAGCTGCTTGAGGGGACCTCAGATGTGACTCATCCCCTCAGCACAGCACCCCTGGGCTCTGTCCACAGCTTGGGTAAAGGTGCTCTTTCCTGTCACGTCATTCCACTGCTTCTCATTCTCCTAATTCATAGTAATGTGACACCTGATTGCCCCCTTAGCCTGGGGGTGATAGGGCTGTGGTGAAATTGGGGGACTTTGGCTCCCAACACTGGTGATGCTAAATTAGAATAGCAGCTATTGTTCATTGGTGGGTGCAGACTTGGAGGAGGGAATCAAAGCCTTCTCCTGAGAGAAGAGGTAGAGGAGACTAGGGAGGAAACTGAGGAAAAACACATGGAGAGGAGAGAGAGGGAGAGCAGCAGAGAGGGCAGAGGAGCAGCAGGAACTACCAGCTTCCAGGTGCAGGAGCAGGTAGGGCCCAGACCCTAGCCTGGGTAGCTTGGAACCTGGAGAACCATGTAACTTGTGTAGGTTGACTTGGAAATTTAGTACTTGAGAACTTGCTTTAACCTTGAAACTGTGAAGCTTGGCAGTCTTCTGGAGTGCTGAAGAGAACTTGCTGTGTTGCTGCTTTCATCGTGAGATGTCTGATGTGGTTGCTGCTGCTGTATCGAGTGATTCTTGATGGTTTTCAGGACACTTTGGAGTTGGGGCTGAAAGAATGCTGGAGCTGTGCCTTTTAGAGGAGAACTGATGACACCATCTTGATTTGAATCTCCTGCTTTTGAAGAAGGATCAACGACACCATCTTGGCTTCTTCTGGCTTGCAGTGAATAACTGTGTCCTTGGAAGAAGGAGCGGTGGTGCCATCTTGGCTCCTTCATTTGTCTTGAAGGTGGGACAGTCGCCATTTTGAGGAAACTGAAGGCCATGTGTAGCCTTTTGGACGAGAGACTGGACTGGTGGGTAAGATTAGGAAAGAGGTTCATTGTACCCTCACTGACTTTTGTTTGTCTTTTTAATTAAGTAAATCTGTTTTAGCCTCTTCTTAAGGTTTATGTGATCTTGCTACTGCTTGCGTGTGGACTGGGATGAACCTGGTATGTAGCTAGCTTTAAAGGTCCAGCTGCTCCCCTTTATAAGTTTTGATAAGTACCCAGTTTTTCTACCCAATATGAGGGGGTATGTTTGAAGACACCCTCCCACCCTGCTACTGAATGCCTGAAACCTCAAATAGTAGCAAACTCTCTCTGCTCTGTCTCCTCCCATACAACTCTGTTTTCTCCCATACAGACACACTTGTGATTAAGTTGAATTACTGAATTAGACCCAATGAACGATGAATAACAATACCTAATAAAAATACAGTCATCATGACAACATACTGCAGTAAAACTTATGTTCCTCTCTCAAAATACTTTATCAGACATAGAATATTCAGATCACAGTTGAGCAGGGGCAACTGAAACCATGGGAATGGAAGCCACAGATGACACCCCATTAGTCCTTTCAGTTTGGGGTCACTTTAGGCAGCACTGCTTCATCTGTTGCTCACCCATGCCAGGGGGTTGAGAGCAATGATTTCTGTTTGCCAGATGAGGACTCTGATACCCAAGAAGGGGAGATCACTTACCCAAAGGGTATCAGCTACTAAGATGTAGGGATTGCCTGTACCCAGAATTCCAACTCCATAGCCCTCCTGGGCCCTTCCCTGTCCAACTGCCTCCCATAGGGATGAATGAAGCTGCAAAATGGGTTACAACCTCACCGTTGGGCAAAGTGTGTGCCCTTTGTAGTATTAAGAGAGATCCCTGAACCAGTCCCCCAAGAAAGGAACTGCAGGCCCGAGAACCAATCCCTCAAGAAATCAACTGCACGCCCTAATACAAAAGGGAGGGGAAGGACCCAGAAGAAGGTATCTTGGAGTGGAAATGAGTATGGAAAGAACAAGGTACCCAAGTGAATAGAGGAATTAGAATTCAGATCCTTGGAAACCTACTCCCCAGGGCAGGTTCGAGCTAGCCCTGCACATGATGGGGGGGAAGGGAATGGGGAAGAAAGAAGAGGGGGAGAAAGAGGGACTGGGACTCAGAACAAAGCAGTGGGTTGAGAAAGAGACTATTCTGGAGAGGTGTGGGGGCTAGAAGTCTCTTGATACATCCACACCTTCCCCACCACTCTGCAGGTTTAGAGAGCTGAGCGGAAGGATAGAACTTAGGAAATTCCATCTGACCTTCGCCACCTCCATCGGCGCAGATTTCACAGGGAAGGTGGAGGTGGAGGTTTGGAGGGCAGAACCCTCGGTGGCTGTCAGTGGCCTTGAATCTGTGACCCCCACTGTTGAGAAAGCAGCAGCTGCCTGCTCTCCCTAGCAGGACAAACCCACGTGGTGCAAAAAGAAAGAATTTCTTCTTTTACTAGGAAGAGGGGAGGCTGGGCCGTATGCCTGGCCATGTAGGATGCTCAGCCTGAGTTCTGGGGTGACCGAGGCCCTGGCTGTCTCCTCTAAATCATCTGAAGAGCGGGTGATATCTGCCCAGGGACTCTGGGAATACCCGGCGGAGTCTTAATGAAATAATAATGGGGCGTAGCCTCTTCCACAGCATTTCTACAGGGAAGCCTTGCCATCCCCAGCCAGGGATTAGGCCTAATAAATTACAGTCCAGGACTCAGGGCGCACACACAATGTCAAGGCTATGTACACACGGATGGCCCCGAGCACAGGACATTCATCACCCTCGGGTTAGCCATGCAGCAGGCGCCAGGCTGCAGGAAGCCCTGCAAAGATTCCCAGGATAGTTCCAGAACTGAGGAGGAAATAGGGCCAGAATCCTGCATTATTTACCTTAGGGGAGAGGAACTTTCCCCGAGGGCCTGGGTATTGCCTCAGGGGCTCATCATCTTCTTAAGGGCACCCACACCTGGGCCTCTCGCCTCAGCTCCAGAGGCTGACATTTTAGGCCAGATCGTTTTTTTTT
>PVHY01031973.1:0-12221 GCA_004024945.1 Uropsilus gracilis | reverse complement strand
ATGGATGGATGGATGGATGGATGGATGGATGGATGGATGGATGGATGGATGGATGGATGGATGGATGGACAGATGGATGGGTGGGTGGGTGGATGGATGGATGGAAAGATGGATGATGATGGATAGATGGATGGATGGTTGGGATAGATGGATGGATGGATGGACGGACAGACGAACAGACGGACGGACGGACGGACGGATGGATGGATGGGTGGGTAGATGGATGGATGGATTTATGGATGGGTGGATGGGTGAATGAATGGGTGGGTGGGTGAATGAGTGGATGGGTGAATGGATGCATAGGTAACAGGACCCATCCTGAATGAGGGCATTTTCTTATGACTCTAGTGTTAAGCTGATACCTAGGTATACCATTTGACCTTAAATGACAAAGAAATACACAAGGTAGTAAAGAATATTTTCAGCTTTGTTATTCATGACCAGTCATGATCCTCTAGACATACAGATAAATGTAACTAATATTTGACATTTCTAAGGACATTTCCTGTACTGGACTTCCTGCTACAACTAGTAGTCAGATAGAATGTGGTTTCCTAAAATCAGGAAGGCTTGTGTGGCACCATTCAAACTGCCCGCCCTCCTTTTGTTGTCTAAATATTATGTACAGTCAGATTTTAATTAAGCTTCTTCACTTTACCAGTGATTATTCACTATGTCTTATTAGCAGAATAGAGGCATCACTGGCTTTACATTTGCTTTTACTGAATTACACTTACATGTTTGGAGCGAAAAAGAGGACATCTAACTGCATTTAACTCCACCTCCTTGGTCTGTAAGTATCCAGTCTCCAAGACAAGAGTAATAACAACTCTGTTATTTTCATCACTACATTAAGGGAGATATTCACTGGTTTCCTCCTTGGTGAGTTTAATTCACACCAATACTTTAAGATAGATTAGAAAACAAAGAATAATATTTTTAAAAAGCTGTTTCTGACAGTACAGTCAGGTTTTCATGTTCCTATCACCCAGAAAATTCCAAGATAATTACAGTGGGTAATAGATTATTTTGTGAATCAAATCAATCCATGTATCATTTTCTGGACTCAAATTTGATACTCATTCCTCAAATGCTATATTTTTACCCCAGAAATGTTGTCTTTCCTTCGAATGATTTTCACCAGTAAAGCCAATTTTGTAAAACCAGTTGAAAATCAAACACAGCAGAACTGCTTTTTGTTCATGTCACTCAAAACATGAACCTTGGGAGATACCTGAGCTGGTGTGTACCAAATCCTCTAACAGTGGTAGTAGGGAACCATGATGTTGTCTTACTTATTGCTGTCTCTCTGAGATTCTTTTCAACAGTATTGTCCAGATTGGACAGTAGTTGGAATGAACAAGTCCAGGACTCAAATAGAGGCTGTCAGCTCCTGACTGAAAGGGATTCTCAGAGGTGAGGCCAGATGCACAGACCCAAGGCTGGGTGAGCCTACAGTCCCAGAGCAGTCACATCCGCTGACCCAGGTAGAGCTGGGATTAAGGTGCTGTCCAAACATATAGTATTCTGAAGAAGACACCGCCCGATGCAGTGCCCAGAATGCAAGGGAGCTTTTCCTTCTGTTGACTAATGAATCTTCAACACCTGGAAGAGTGACAGGCACCAGCAGACACTCAACAAATATTTGCTGAGTGAATCAGTATCATTCTTGGCTTCTTGATCAAGGTCATAAGCCAACTGGGAGCCAGACTTGACTCTCGTGTGGCTCAACATCAGCAGAGTTGGCAGCAAGAAATAGCGATGCATCTGGTTCTCGACTGGACCTTCGACTTCCGTTCTATCAGGCAGGTAACTATGTGGCTGCATTTCCTAGTAGAATGCAGATCCTCAGCTTTCTCATCTACAAACTAGAGCTTGCTTGTTTAGTAGCATTCACCGCATATCAGATGCGTGTAGGGCAAACGCTCAGGTGCTGAAGGAATAGTGTTCTCTCAGCAAACAGAGCCAGAGATGAAGCCATTTTGTCACAGGGTGACTGGACACCATTCACACCCTCTACCTGTTGAGCTACCTGCCCATAGGTCACACAGCTGATGGGCATGTGAGGGAAGAAGGGCCATGCAAGCACCATCTGGCTGTGCCACCAGCCTTGCCCCCCATTTCAGGTCTACCAGGGTCCTCACGCTGATATCACATGTCAGGGTTCTCCCACAGTGCTTCTGACAACCCGCAATTCACCCATCCTGACCTGAGTGCAGTCCAGGGACTCCAGCCTTGATCCCTGGCTCCCTCCACCCTGCATATGGCAAGTGGCCCCTTTTCCTCAGCCCTGCCCCCAGCACTGGACATCAGCCCCCACAGATCTGTCCAGCATCCAGATGGACCCACTCAAGCTCCCCAAAGAGGGAAACTTCCAAACAGCCCACCTTGGGGTTCTTCAGTCCCTGCCCTGAGGCCCTGCAGAAGACCTAGAGCTTATTGGAGAGTTGATTGTCCAAAAGTGGAGGAAAACTGCCAGCTTAGAGGATGCACTGACCCAGGAATGGCCTCCAAGTCCAGTCATATTCACACCACGCACCCATGGTGTTTTCCTTTCCTTTTCATTTCGCCAAGGAAACACCCTTAAAATAGGCAGAGAATTCACTGGAAGATGTGAAGTTTTCAATCGTTCTCATTCTACTAAAAAGCAGTTTATTCCAGTTGCTTTCTTCCCTGAACCTGGACACAGCAGCTGTAAGGGTGAAAGTCATTTTCACGGCATGTCATAATACATGTCATAATAGATGTCATAACTGGTCATTATAGATGTCCTCCATAAAGCCCATGTCACAAAAGACCTCTTCAGTTATATGAGTAAGACCCTACGGGGGAATGTTCTTAAAACAGACGGTGCTATGGGGAGGAGGAGAGAGATTAGAGAGCCGCAGGATGCCCGGCCCGGATCCAATTTCACCACCAAGAACCCAAGACAGAAACAGCATCTTCCCACGACATTGTTCCTCCATGTCTTACTTGGGATGAGTTATGGATCAAGAAGGGAGCTTCCTCGCATTTCACTTCCTGTTTCCGGCTCAGAGTCCAGATTCATAGATTGATTATCAACCATTAGTATGGGTCTTCCCCTCCCCTCCCCTTCCTTTTCCTGGAATAGATAACATTTCCAAAGATCTGAAATGTTAAGGGCACTTCCAGAAAGATGCCTCCAGCTGACCGACTGGAAAGGGGGGAGGGAGGAAATTTCTGGGGGTGAATAACCCATCCACCATTAAGCCCATGCCCAGTTCGCACGTGTTCTTTCAACCTTAGGCTGCTATTTTTTAAAGGAAAGGGACTCGGGGACACTAAGTAAAATGGACTTGGAGACACTTCTGGGAACTTGACAATCAGTTATAAGATTTTGTGTTCTCAGACCCACAGAACCAAGAACCAAGCACGTTCATATATTGGGGACTCCTGTTTCTATCTGTGTGAAGCCATGCTGAATAAGCGCAGATATGAAGAATGAGGAGGTGAAAAGTGAAAACTGCCTGTATAGACCAGATTAAAGTTTTCTGTGATTTTTTTCCCTCCCAAAGTACCTTCAAGGTGGACTTTTTAGAAGCCAATTTATTGGGCTAAGGGTTGACAAGAAGTGAGAACGAGAAGAAGCTTCTTATATTATCAAAAGTCTCCTTTTGTTGGCAAAATAGAAGCAACCTCTACACAAGGGGTTCTAAGGCCGTCCCCCAAACCCCTTTCCAACTGGCTCACAGCTGTTGACAGTTTTCATGTCCACAGATGGAAATCCATTAGTTCCAGGTTCACATATGGGAAATACCGACACAAGATAAGGAACGCAATGGACGTCTTTAGTTTAAGGTCCATCGCGTGTATCTTCTGGCACAAACTTCATGTTGGTTGTTTTTACATGACAAGTGAAAGAAGTGTGAGTATGTGGGTGAAGCTCCCCCAAAATAGCAAGACCCTGTGGTGTTTGCAAACAACTCACTGTGCATCTTGTCTTGGGGAACACTGTGATGACGTACTATGCTCAAGCACATTCATCACCACATGGTCAGTGTGACAGTAATGGACATCTTTGACAGGAGTTCGTTCAACTTCTCACCAATGAGAGGAACTCGGTCAACAACAAAAGGGAAGTAATTGCTCCTCTTTGAATTTGGTTGGACTTAAAAACCACTTTTCTTTTCTCGATCAGAACCCAAATCTGTCTGGTTTTGCTGCAAAAAAGGTATGTACCACCACAGGCAAAGAGTTCTGTGCATGGCTTTCTATCCTTGTATATTGCTAGATGAGACTCAAAAAAGACTTTCTGTTAAACGGAGTTTCATACCATGTCACTGTTTCATACTCCACAGAGCTTAGAGAGCAGATTTACACATAGTGGTTCCCCCCAAAATAGTTTATTAAACTGATTAGAGATCATTTCACCATATCAATTTATTAATTTAGCAAATATTTACATGAACTAACTAGATGCTAAACACTCTTAGAGTGCACTATAAATAGTACCTTATTTAATAGGCAGCTGAATCGTGCGTATAAAAATGAGATAATAGTTTCTCTTTAAAACTTTAGATCTCTATGGTATTTTTATTCATAGGGTCAATTCAATTCATTTAAATTTGATTGCTCCCAGAGAAAAGTTTCATATGTATAATTATTCTTTGATGATGTAAGTAGTGCAAATTCAGGAAAAAAATACGGAGGACAAAAATGACAATAGAATCACCCTTCACAGAGATAATACCCATTAGCATTTTCCAATAGACATGTACTTCAAATATCCTTGAAATAACTAGCTGCACTGTTTATTGTAACAAAATAGCTCTCGGAGACCCTAGTCATTCTCTTGCATCATCCTATTCCGTTGCTGTTATCACACACATCACTACTATGTATTAGCTCACTCTTTTAGCTTCTATTTCTTCTCTGTTCACTGCTACTAGCATGGACCCATGCACAGGTCCCCACACCATGCCCTAGTCAATGTCTAATGACGTGTTCTTAAATGGATAGTCTTCCTCTGTTGTCTATAGTTCACTGTGAGCTGCTCAGATTGCTACTGTACAGCAGTATTTTTTTAGTGTCAGTGCAATATCTGAAAATGTTTTACCTGATTTCTTAGGTTCCATATTTTGTTTTATTTTTTTATTTTTAAGAGACTAGATCTTGCTAGGTTGCCCAGGGTGGTCTCGAACCTGCGGACTCAAATGACCCCCAGCCTCAGCCTCTCAGTTGACTGGGATTATAGGCCCGTACCACCATGCCTGGCTATAGGCTCCATATTTTTTAAAGTTAGAAATTTGGCTAAATTTAATTGGGACCATGTCTTTAAAAAAAATTCTGTACAGATTAAAGTAGCTCTAATAATATAATAAAAATGCTTTCAAAATGCCAGTTGAGGTCTTGTTCATTTAGGATTTTCACAGATTAATCCTTTTCCTCTGAGACGATCATGGGCAGAAACTTGACAATGCAAATCTTAAGTGAGAACATATTTAACAAGGTCAATAGAAAATGTCATCTTCACGTGTCCTATAAAGCCAAAATTTTGATATTTTCCCAAATGATCATGGGAAAGAGCAGCATTGTTCAAGATGAAAATTCAATATTCAATATGTCAAAGGAATACGGAGGACTAAGGGGAAATATAAATTGGGATATCCTTGTAGCAATCACTAGTGGCTGGGAAGATTCCTTATCGCTGCCCCAGAACATACTGGGACATGGAGTAGAGGGTCTGCTTTGGTATATGGATTGTTTTCCTTTAAAGGAAATTAAATCTCTTCACATATATTATCACCTCCTCTCCATGGCGCTATTATTTCCACTACCGAATTGGAAACTAAGAATACAAGTGAGCATTTGCTAAGCATCTAGTGCTTGTCTGTGCTGAATAAAATGTGCCTAAGAGAGAGTTCGGTTTGAAGGAGCTGTAGGTAGAATTTGGAGGTAAAATGAAAATGCTTCAAGCAACGAGAAAAGAGAGAACAAGCTCAACGGCTTCTGCATTCATTTATATGAATCTACTTGCATTCATATGTTGTATGACTGCATCAATTGCCAGTCCTTTGGACTAGGAGCCATAAGAGCTGTCCAGAAAGGTCATGATAGTAGTGACAATATCAGCTCACCTCAGCTGCAGAGGTGAAAGCAGGTACTTTTCCAAATGCTTTTTACACTTACTCATTTAATCTTCGAAACAACTCTGACGTTAGATCATATTTTATCTTTTATCAATCATCACGCATTTGTTTTATTTTCTTACAGCATTGTTTATATTTAGACAGTATTTAATTTCTCTTCTCAATATCATCCCCATAACCCTCCCGTCAACATGGCATCTGTGAACCACCCCCATGGTCTCTTGTGCTCTTCTCTCCCCTGTACTAATCCCTCTTCCTTGCTCTGCCCAGCTCCATGCCTACATCTGTAGTTGGCCTGAAAGCTTTGTTTTCTTCCTGGCTCTTTGTTAGTTTCCCCTATATTCTTCTAGGTCCTATTATAACCCCCGCTTTACAGATAAGAAGACCTACTGTGATCTACAGTAGGAAGAAGTTACCAAATTCTGAAGCTACTAGGATTAGGGAGAAAATGATACATGTTAGTCTTGAACCTGCCCTGGAAATTGGGACTGGAAAGAAGCCAGTTTGGGGGGAAAGGTTCCTATTGAGCATAATGAGGATAAATCCAGAAGCATGGAGACAGCCCGATGATGAAGTCTGAGCTTCACTTTGGGTTAGCCCTATCAGCAAGCAGGTATTAGACTTCTTTGGATTCAGGACCCTTATCTACTGCTAACAATTTTTGAGAATTCCAAATAGCTGTTGTTACTGGGTTCTAGGTATCATTATTTAATGTGTAGAAATTAAAATAGAGAATTTTTTAACCTTAAAATTTTTAATACTAAAATATTAAATGACCATAATAAACTCAATGGCATACAATGGAAATAGCACTCTTGTGAAGAATAACTTTATTTTCCAAAAACAAAAACATTTCGTAAGAGTGATAATATTTTATATATTTGCAAGTTTCTTTCATGTCTGACTTAATAGAAAACAGCTGGATTCTCATATCTGCCTCTGCATATAATCAGCTTTGATATGTTTTTAGGTTGAAGTGTGAAGAAAGTCTACGATAACACAGCTGTGTAGCTGGGAGAAAGGAGGAGAATCTTTATGACCTTCGCTGATAATTATGGATAATGTTTGACTATTCAAAAACTCAATATTTTGTAGTGTATTTCCCTCTTCCTTGATTATTGAGGTACAATGTGTATATAGAATACAAATCAGTTTTACAAGTACCATGTGAAGAAATTTAGTACTGGCATCAAAATACAGAATACCTCGCCCTAAAAATTGCCTTTAGACCCATTTACATTTCTTCCCCTCCCCTTAGCAGACCTCAGGCCACCAGTGATCTGATTTGCCATATCATTTTGTCTTTTCTAGAATTTCACATAAATGGAATGATTTATAGTCTCACACATTCTTTTTTGTTCTATTTTCTATTTCCATTCCTATTCTATTTCTTTTGTTTGACATAATATTTTTGAGATTTATATTCATGTTGCAAATATTGATGCATGATTTTTTTATTGCTAAGTAGTATTCCATTGCATCACATATATCACTACTAGTTACTATGCTGTTCAACTGTTAAATATCTGGGCCAATTACAATTTAAGTCTAAAAACAATACAGTTGCTATGAATATTCACAGGTGCAATTTTATATGAATGTGTATTTTCATTTCACTTAAGTAAATAACTGTGGGTAGACTGTCTGGGTCATGTTGTAAATACATGGTATGATCTAAATTATTGGATTTTAAGAATTTTTAAGTATTTTGGACACAAGTCACTTGCCATATGTATATTTTGCATAAGCTTTTTTCCCCTGGTTTGTGACTTTCCTTTTTGTTTCTGATTATGTCTTTTAAAGAGCGTATATGCTTTTCATCTTTCTTTTTTTTTTTTTTTTTGAGACTAGGTCTCACTATGTTGCCTGGCGTAATTCCGATCCCGCAGACTCAAGCAATCCCCAGTCTCAGCCTCCCAGATAGCTGGAATTACGGGCTCCCACCACCACACCTGGCTGCTTTTTTGAGACCAGTCTCACTATGTCGCCCAGGGTAGTTTTGAACCCGCGAACTCAAGCGATCCCTGGCTTCTTGCCTCCCAGCGCTTGGATTACAGGCACACCCCACCATGCCTTATGCTTTTAATCTTGATTAACCTGTTTTATCAACTTTTTTCTTTTAGAATATGTATTTTTAGTGTCCTGTTTTAGGAAATTTGGCTTAAGTCAATATCACAAAGATTTTCTCCTATATTTTCTAGAAGTTCTATAATTTCAGCTTTTATATTTAGATTTACATTCTAATTAGTATTAGTTTTTGTGCAGGTGTGAAGGAAAGGCTGAGGGTCTCTTCTTT
This sequence comes from Uropsilus gracilis, assembly GCA_004024945.1. NCBI lineage: Eukaryota > Metazoa > Chordata > Mammalia > Eulipotyphla > Talpidae > Uropsilus > Uropsilus gracilis. The sequence continues at coordinate 3,815 of PVHY01031973.1, read as the reverse complement.
CCCATCATAGCCAGTTGTCTCCACACCATGTGCTGACAAGGCTCTTTTTTCCATTGAACACTTTGGAATCTCTGATGAAAATCAATGAACCACCCAGCTGTGGCTCCTTCTCTGGATCCTCAAGTTTACTTCTCCCTCTGTGTCCCGCCGGGGTCGCATGACTCAGCTTGGGTGAGTTTGCAATTCTGATGTTCTTTTTCTAAACTGTTTTAGCCATTTGGCTTTTTCACATACTTTTAAAACTTAGTAATTTCTCCATAAAAGTCTGTTAGGGACTTGGTTGAATTTTACCAGATCTATGCACCATTTGGGGAAGGATGGTCATGTTAGTTATACTGAATCTTCCAACACAGGGCAGCGAACTACAATGCACAGACCAAATTTTTATATGCCTTCTCTCTATGCCCTTGAGTGAAGAATGGTTTTGACATTTTGACATTTTGAAAAGGTTGTAAAGTCAAAACAGAAAAAGATATTCCAGAGAAATCTATGTGACCTGAAAGACACAGTATTTTGTATTGGCCCTTTAAAAAGTTTGTTCTAACCTTTGTGGAAGGCCTCTCTCCTTGTACGTTGCCCTTCAATGTTGGAAATGTTCTGTCATCTTCAACGCCTGAGTCTTACACATCGCTCTTTAGATGTATACTAGGTCTTTCTCATTGTGGCGTAAGCAAGGGGGACAAGCAGCTTGTCCTTTCTTTCTTAAGCAGTCAGATTAGATGGTAAAATACTATACTATTAGATTAGATGGCAAAATACTATACTATTATCTTAATAACGTAGTGGAGGGACCCGCAGAAGCTAAAAGCAGAGAGAAAGAGAGCCAGCAGCAATATTTAAAACAAGAGGCGCTAGAAACCAGAGGTTAGTACAGGGAGAGAGAGAGCAAATGCAAAAATCATTTCAAAGGAAGCAAAAGCAGATTGGCAATGGGCTGTATAAAGGGATGAAAGAGAAGCAAGAGCCACAGACAACTTCAAGGTTCAGCCTGTGATGTTAAATGGCTCATCCATGGTGATTTTTATTTGGTTTATTTTTATCATTTGGATGCACAAATGGGATTTTCTCACATCTAGCTATTGTAGCTCCCCACATTCAGATTTACCATTGAAATGACCTGCTATCTCTTCACACCCTGTTAGTGAACAGGTAGTATTTGATGGCTATTATATGATCAGAGAAATCCTGAATCTTGGTGGTGTAGGGAGCATGACTCTGTGTAAATCCTGGTTTTAATTAATCATTTCCTAATAGTCAAAATCATGTTGGCAATATGGTAACCTAAGAGAATGTTATTTTTACCACCTTGTTGGTTTTGAAATCATTAGCCCTCAACAACATTTATTTTATTTATGATATTTAAATGTATTTCCCCATTTTTTCATCCTTCGACTTTCTTTTGAAGTCACACTATTAAACCTCCTTAAAAATATTTATGTGTGTTTAGTTAACAAAAGCTCCTGTAAGTTGAATCCATGCTGGGAAAAGGTTCAGGTAAGCCCTCTATATAAGCTTACAGACAATTGTGTAAATCTTCAGCCATTAAAGAGAAAGGAGAAAAAAGCCACCCTCATTACATTGCTGTCATTTACTCTTCATCTCCTGTCCTCTTTAGCAGCATTAAGATGGGATGTAAATTTGCCAGTTAATGCTGTTAGAAAATGGATGGTTCAAGAAGGGCAGGAATTAGAGATCAGTATTAGGTGCAGATAAGCTCCTTTCCCTCCGCAGTGGTGGCTGTTTAACATTCATGGGAAAATCATCATCAAACAGCGTTATCACAGCTCTGTTGATGGCTGAGGAACTTCATCACTATGATAATTTTTTTATAGCTGTGAGCCAAAAAGCTTCCTTTTATTTCTGCTGTCTAGAGCTGTGATAGAAGCTTGTTTGTATGGGTAGGATACAGCCAACCCTAGGCTCCTCGGCTGGGTTTGATTTCTTCCTCCCCCCTCTGCTCTCCCTGAGTGCATGTTGCACTAAACAGTCCTACTGATAAAAATATATATATATGTTTAAAAAAAAATGGAAGTCCTCCAACAATCCTTCAAAGCATAACAGATATTTTTATGATCAGTAATTCAAAGTTTGACAAGTGATGCCATTCTGTAATGAAACTGTCATCCATTTTATTGTGAGCAAAATGCTAACCTGATAAATGGAACCGTGGATGGGAGGTGAGCGGAAGGGCGGGAGTAGGCCAGAGGCAGGGAAATAGATGTCTGTCTCTGAATACCTGGAAAGCAAAGGATTTAAAACCACCAAAGTGTCCCTCTGTAGCCTCGTTCTCGTCTAAGTGCTCAAAAGTCCTCATGAGGAATTATTTGTCTGGGGTCTCAAGCTGAGCTGACTGTCATGGTTCTCCTGGTGTCCTTCTTGGCTCCAAGAGATTTTCTTGTGAGAGTGTTTAGGGAAACATCCGTTGCGTTCTAAACTTCCCGAATTTGCTTTAGAACATGCGGTCTTGGTGTTCTCACCCCCCACCCCCACCCCGGCCAGGTGTTTAGACATCCTCAAGTCTAGTCAAGACAAAAGCAGTGCTTGGTGCTGGCAGTGTGCATGGGGCAGACCCGAGGCATTCTTCTAGGTAGATAAGGAAAGAGTTCAAAGAAAATTTCAGTCTATTAAGGTGCTCAAGTGTATGTGTCGCTGCAGCTTTGACCGCATTCTTAACAGCTTAACAGCACTAAGTGACTTCTTCCTCCTCTTCCAGTGGAACTAGAAATCCTGGTTCTGAAAAGCATGGTTGGCATCTGCAGAGATGGATTGTATGTGGAATGGTTGGGATGTGAATTCAGGATTGATTTAACGACTTCAATCAACCCCAACTCCTTCCTTTTCTTTCCCCGAGAGCAGACTTCCGGCCTTGCCAAGAAGGGCTGAGGAGGCTTGGAGTTGGGAGATAAGAACTTCTGTCTATGAGGCTCAGCAGAGGCGCTCAAACTTATTTCCCAGAAGACTAGAGTCTGAATCCAGTTAGGCTTCTGGAGGTGAAAGGCAAGCGCCTTATCATTTAAGTATGGCTATTGAAACATGAGTTTAAAAGAGATACTGTGGGGTGGAGGAAGGTGTTGTTCTGAAGGCCAGTGGAGGGAGGGGGAGCAGGCCAACAGTTCCCCGAAGAGCAGAGAGCCCTCTCCACCTCTGAGTAGCTTCCGCCACCTCTGACACCCACACTCAGGGGCCAAAGCATATGTCCCCATTCCAAGATCTCTTCTTTCATGCTTGTGGGAGAAAAAGAACTTCCATGAGCAGATTTCTTCTTAAACATACTATGGGTTTAAGTCTTAACACTGTGAGCTTCTCTTGATGGGTGAAGATCATCACAGGGCCACCCTATTAGAAAGCTATGGGGTGCGGTGGCGCACAGCTTTAATCCCAGCCTAGGACGGGAGGCTGAGACTGGGAATCACTTCAGTCCGCGGGTTCGAGACCCACCCGGAGCAACATAGCAAGACCTAGTCTCAAAAAATAGCTGGGCATGGTGGTACGTGCCTGTAATCCCAGCTACCTGGGAGACTCAGGCTGGGGATTGCTTGAATCCGGGGTACTCTGGACAACGTGAGTCTGTGGTTCACCGTGCAAAGAAAGAAAGCTATGGGGTCAGTCTCCTTAATCGGCCCTGAGGTGCACAGTGGCCACACCTGGTTTCATGGGGGGCAAGGATGCCTTTGAACACTGGTGCAGTGGTATAACCCCACCCCCACCCCCACCTGCCTCTGCAGACCTTACCCATCCAAGGGAATTCCCCATCTTTCTTCTCTCTGTTAATGGAAACTGCAGGGCACTTAAAAGCTCTTTTATTGCCTGACTCC
>PVHY01031972.1:0-12219 GCA_004024945.1 Uropsilus gracilis | reverse complement strand
AGAGAAGAGAAGAGAGAAAAGAAATTGGGTATCATGAGCATACTTTAGCCAGCAATATACACTGTCAACAGAGATGATACATTTTCTTCATCCTAAATGCTGCCACTACTCCTTTGCTCACAATATGCTCTAAGATATCTGAACCATAATAGTTTCTTATTTTCTCCGTATTCCTTGTCCTTTGCCTTCAAAGAGACAGAAATGTTTCTTAATCCTTATAGTCATAAAACTACCATTCACTCTCATTATGGTAGCTGACAAGACAAAACCAAATTCCTGTTCTCAAAGCTGACAAACGTGCATGCAAGCACATAAGCACCACATGTGATATGACAAAAGAGTGATGGGGTGCTGAGAGTACTAATTATGGGGACTTAAATTTTTAGAGGAGGCACTGGGGAAAGTTTCTCTGATGAGGTATAGCTGATTCTTAAGCAAACTTAAAAAAACAAAAAAAACCATAGATGGAAGATGGATGAGAAAGGGAGTACTGAGGGTTAGGTATACCGCACCCTGAATGTGGTACTTGAAACTGAAAGCAGCAGACACAACTGGTACACAGTGAGGAAAGATTACCTTCTTGTTCAGTTAGCCTATTAGCTTGTTGAAAACCTACCGTCAGGTATCTCACTTTTTTCTTGGTTTCCAGTAAAATGGTTATCATTCTCATCATACTACCCAAAATTATATCTCAAAGGTTACAAATGAGTCGGGCACGGTGGCTTGTGCCTATATTCAGCCTATGAAGCAGCTGGGGCCAAGGATCACAGTTCAAGTACCGCTTGGGGCAACACAGGGAGACCTAGTCCCAAAAACAGGGCGTGGTGGTGCGCGCCTGTAATCCCAGCTACCTGGGAAACTGACGCTGGGGATGGCTTGAGTCCGTGGTACCCTGGTAAACGGGAGCCTGCGGCTCCATGGGAAAAAATAGCGAGACCTAGTCTCCAAAAAACAAAAACAAAAAACAAACCGAAGATCACAAATGACCTGTCAGTCCTTATTATCACTACTCTCACAAGATTAGTGGTGGTGTGAAGACAAAGAACTAAAAGTTACAGAAGATACAAGTATTAAATACACTTTTCTGTTGGGAAGTAGACTATATACCTAGAGTTTCCATAATACTAACTAAAAAGGCTCAATCAAATCTTTCCTAATTGACAAATATACATACAGAAATAGACTATGGCTTTACAGGGCTAGGCAGGGTAGGCTAGGCAGGGTATAGGCAAGTGACTGCTCATGAGTTCAAGTTTTTCTTTTGAGGATGACGAGATTATAAAGTAGGACTAAGGTAAAGGGCTGAATAGCTGTGATACTAATACCCAAAGAACAATAAATTTTAAAGAAGTGAAACTTTCTGTATATCTCAATAAAGTCGTTAAATCTTTTCCCAAAATCTGCTCTTTCAATAGATTCAACACTTACTAAATCAAATAAATTTCTCCCACTCAAGTACTTAACCAGGTCCAACCCTGCTTAGGTTCTGAGATTAGATGAGACCAGGCATGTTCAGGGTGGTATGCCTGTAGATGGAAATCAAACGTATTTCTCAAAAAATATCCCTTAGTCACTCTTCAGAGACCAAAATGGTTTCTTTTAGGGTAACTTTGCACTTGTTTTATGAACAGTTTTGTTTGTAAACATCTAAGAGGAAAAATAATTTTGAAGGCATCAAACACTTTCCCTATACGCTGCTATATAATTAATTACATTAACAAATTTTTTGACAGGATTAGGTATTCGAGGTTCGAAAACTATCTGAAAAGGTTAAAAGGACAAAATCAACTCAAACTCAACATTCACAGAGAAAATGAACATACACACACACAGAAAAAAATGAATTACTCCTCTAAGTCTGACATAATTAAGCAGAAAAGATAGAAGTCTGGACCTGAAACACAAAACAACATTTTCCACAACAATCACAGGCCTCTGTGCAAACTAACTGGTAGCTACCCCAAAGGCTCAAGAGAACTTTTATGCCCAAGCCTGAGCACATCATTTCTCATATGGTCCTCTGGTCTTTAGCAGGTTGCTGGGACACTTGTTAATTTTACAGACTCCAGAACTAGTCAAACAGAAATTTATGAGTGAGGCATTACTGACCAGTGCTAAAAGTAATACTTTCATAGAGCTGGGGTTTGGGAAATGTTGACTTAAGCAGGATTCACAGGGAGTAACTTTTCAGCCCTTCTGAAGGAAAAACCCTTACTGGGGTTCCAAATGACCTGACAAATCAATCTCTGGCTCAGAATACTATTTGGGGTTCAAACTTTCTTTCCTTTGAAGGAAAGTTCTCAGTTTGAGATTTAGGTAACACTGCTGCTCCTAATTTTCAGCAAGAGAAAAATTTACAACTGTGCATCAGGTTCCCAGCAGATGTTCAAAAAGATATATAGCTACATCTATTTATATCCATATTAAACTGTTCTTTCTATACAGAAACTGTTGGCTAAAAAAAAAAAAAAATGCTTGCTGCTTCTCTGGAAGGCATTGTACAAAATGTGAAAGTTCACCAAGACACTCTCAAAATAACAGTATTTTCTCTAAACAATAGATGGTAACATTCCCTTCTTCAAGGAGATAAAATATTAAAATTAGGGTAGTTCAGAAACGAGAACGCTAGGATTTGGAAGAAGGATTTCAATCAAGTCAAAATCAAAACATCCTAACCCGAATGTAAGCAGCATGGTAAAGAAATGGAAAAGAATGGTATTTTATAAAAGCACAAACTCAAGTCTAACTAGAAAAATATTTCAATTGTTAAAAAGTACAATAATTTAATGCTACTAATATAGCTGAAGACTTGGAAAATTTAAAACTTGAAATGTTCAAAAGCTTCCTGATACTGCTTTTCAACAAAGTAATTTTAAACCAGCCCTCACTTTCCTTTCCATAAGTCACCTTCCAAACAGAATAGTCTGTCAGTGTAGTGAAATATAACTAGTGTATCAAACAGCTTCCAGATGAACTAAAATACAGGAAAATCTCAATTTCAGAATCTGCAAAACATTCCACGCTATACTTAACGATGCACAAATGAAAACACATGGATGATGTATACTGAGTATGTTTCAGTCACTGGCAATCATCTAGTCTCCCTTTAAAAAGAAAAAAAATGCTTCAGCAACAAAAACCATGCATTTCCTGATGCTCAACTAGAACCAAAAGATTCCACAAAGGCTAGCACCACTAAGAAATACTTAAGTTGATGAAAATCCATAATAACAAATCTTTCCAGTGAACAGACATACCGGTTTTTAAGGAGATGGCAGTCTTTACCCTAGCATTCAAAGCTTTATGAACTAGCAAGGCCACACATGGCCACACATTTACCTTTGTAAAATGGCTGCCAACTAGTGAGTTCAGGTGAATACTTGATTAGCATTAAGGAACTATGCACACATAAGTATTTCTAAAATGCTAACAATGTGTAGGAGACATAACTTTGCACAGGTTTCCATTTCAAAAAAGCACACAGATAAGCACTTGATTGAGATTATAGTTCACTTTGCCAATTTTTCTGGTATAGAATTTCCTAAATTAACTTCCTAATTCATAAGAAATGGTGAATAAACTTAAGACCCAGTCATTCAAGTTGCAGTTTTAGGAAAAAATTGTGTTGGTAGGTGTGAGTGGGGAAAACGATTATTAATCTCTGAAAAACGGTTCACACTTCAGTGCTTCCAAAAGTATCTACACAACAAAATCTCTAGGGGAGCTTTAAAACCATTGATGCCCAAGTCATACTCCAAACTAATTAAATCAAAATACTTGAGGCTAAGAGTTAGGTATCAATAACTTGGAAACCATCAATATTGTTGAAAGAGGCAGTAAAATCTGTTCAAATAATACATTAGCTATGTGACTTCAGGCAAATTAACCTCTCTGATTCACACTTTACATGAAACCCAAACTTACAGGATTGTGGTAATGAGAAAATGAGAGCATACAATGTCGGCATAAGCGATTTTTTCCCTTGATATAGAAAAAAGGTGTATTATGCATAGCAATGTTACTCACAATAACTCCAACCTGGAAGTAACTCAAATATCCTTAACAAAATAGGCAAATATATCCGGTTACTACTATATACAGGATGCTATATACAATGAAAATGAACACACTACAGCTACAGGCAATGACAGTTGGTTTTCAGTTAATATTAAACAAAGATATGATGCACAAAATAACACATGCTGCATGATTCTATTTATATAGAGGTCAAATTAGTCCACACTAAATCATAATGTCTAGACTCCAAGCTTATGTGATGAAAGTATTAGAATGATAACTGAAGAGGTCGGGAAAAGAGGTGATGATTTTGAAGGAAAGGACAAAGAAGCTCAGGGTACTGGCTTGAGCTAAATGGTGCTTCACAAATACTCATTTTATAAACTCATCAGTTACACATTTTAAAAAAGAAAAGAAAAAAGGTGTATTTATCAACAAAGAATTTAAACAATTACCACTTATCTCAATTGCACATATCAAACATCGCTAGAAGGCAAACTACACATTAAAGTTAGAATAATTTCTTCATGCTTCAGAGATGCTTTATCCAAGTGATCCCATCAATTTATACATTTTTTAAAAAGATAGTCTTAATTTTTTTATAAATGAAAGCTGACATTATGACTTACAGAATTCAAGACACCACAAACAGAACTCTTAACTGTCAATACATAATGTTCTTCCCATTTCTCTTTATTCTAAGGATCAGAATATACTCTCCAGCTAAACCTTTTTTGTCTAGCACTTTCAAAGTCCCCATACGCCCATCCCACTGACCACTCAGAGGAAAGAGTTCTTGAGAGAAGGTAAAAACCTTAACTGCGCTGAGTATTACATCAGACAAACCTTAGAATGCACTTTCATGGTGATGAGCAGATTAACAACCTAAGTTTTGCCAACGAACATCAAATCCAAAAACAAGAAATCTACAATAATCTACAATCCATAAGAACAACTTAAAATATAAAATCCATGTTGTCCAAGAATGCAGTTTTATAGCTAGGATAAAAAAGGTATTTGAAGGATCTTAAAAAAAAAAAAAAAAAAAAAACCTACCTCACTACAGAGTGTGGTCCACACCTTTGTCGAAACTAATTCAATGCCCCCCCCCCCTTAAGATCTGTGCATTCCTGGTAAGTAAACTGCACCTCATTAGAAAAAAATAAAACAAACCCAACATCCACAAAGATGCTAAGTGATGACTGGTCATCCAAAATTTTAAGACCACCCGAGATAAAAGCATAAACAGGAACAGCAACAAAAGGCACCACTTTACCAAAGCTATTAATTATGGCACTCAAATTCAGAAAACCTGCTGTTAAACTTAAAGGTCTGATTTTAAGAATAAGCTTAAAAGCACCAATTTATAACCTTTGTTTCAAATTCTAATTTTTGTTTATAGACATCTTGACAAAAACTTCCTAGTAAACTGACAAAATCAGGAGAAAACCTTACTAAACAAAACTTAGGTAGAGTTTAAATACACTTAAGCATACTTTCAAACAAAATGGTCTACAGTTCTAAAAAGGTACAAAATCAAGATAGAAAAATCAGATACCAAGCATGGGTTCATAAAGTATTTACTCCAGATTGAGGCAAGTTAATAACTCTAAAGTTCTTTAACCTTGAATCCATGAATTCATATTCATCCCCTCATAAGGGAGAATAAGAATCATAAACATCCAGTTAAGTAATAAAAATAGGTTACTTACATTTATAGAAGAGATTTTCAGTTTTTCTGTATGAGCTAAGTGCCATATAGTGAAGAAGCAGCACCAAGTGAAAAGATGTGACTAAGTGAGCAGGCATGATTTGACCTTGACATAAAGGTGAACATGGCTCACAGGATAATGGGGATTTAGGACTCTAGCAACCCCTATGTGACACAGCATAGTACTTGCAAAGGAGTTGCTCATTTGTTATTTATCAGGTTTCAAAGCAGCTCAAAATCACTATCTAAGCATCAATACATTATTCCAGAATTAGAAATCAATTAGAAAACATGAAACACTCAGTGTGTGCGCGCGCGCGTGTGTGTAGTTTCAGTTACCCTGGCAGTTAAAAATCACATCTCTCCTGCATCTAGTGAGCTGTATCTAATTCAGACACACAAGCAAGAGATGTCATCTTTCTTCTGTTAAGAATATTAGAAATCATTTACAGAGTATATGCTCAGTGCCAAAAAGCTAAGATGAATAAAGATTAACTAGTACTTTCTAAGTATCTTCTAGAATACCTGACAAAGAAGACAAAAAAGGTAGTCTCCCTTGGCCTTTCCCACCTTCACTAATTTACTTCCTTCTAAATGGTCAGACTATGGTGCACTCAATGAAGGAAGCATGTTATAAAGTGGCATGTGGTGTCCCACTACCAAAATATTATTCGAAGGTAAGCACTAGCTGTAGGATTAAACTGTGATGAAATGCTTTCTAGCCACCATCACTTGAGAATACACCTTAAAATTTCGGAGCTGAAAGTTCAGAGATCAAGCAGGTCAGTAACTTAAGTTAGCCGGCCTTCTTCAAAATCCGCTTCCCAAAGTTCAGCATGCAAAATTTTCCCCTAGAGAGAAGAAATTCTGAAACCTATCTATCTAGCACTCATCGTTCGCACACCAAGAAATCATAAAACTACTTTTTTAAAATCCTTTTTATTTTACAGACAAGGAAACCTATAGATCCAAAGAGATTAAGGGACTGAGTGAACGCCCATCACTCAGTAGATAGCTTGTGGCAGAACTTGAGTTACTTTAAATCATAATTGTGTTTTTTTCTTTAGAGAACAACGTAATTTGATTCCGTAGTTCAATTCAGAGAGGTACAAAGTATGAAAGAGTTTTAAGAGAAATACAGTAATTTTAGAGGCCGGGCACGGTGGCTCATGCTTGTAAGCTTCAGCCTATGAAGCGGCCGGGGCTAGGCCAGGGCTAGGGATCGCTGTTCCAGTCCCGCCTGGGACCCATAGCGAGACCTAGTTCCAAAAAAATAGCTGGGCATGGTGGCGTGCGCCTGTCATCCCAGCTACCGGGGAAGCTGAGGCTGGGGAATGCTTGAGTCTGTGGTACCCCGGGCAACAAGAGCCTGTGGTTCCACGGGCAAAAATAGCAAGACCTAGTCTCAAAAAAAGAAAAGAAAAAAGAAATACAGTAATTTTAAATTTGAGTTCCTGGAGATCACCAGATTCACCAGATCCAAGATTTTAATTCCTTTGAAAAACATCAGGAGACTTAATGCCATCCCTCCAATCTTTTTTTTTTTTGCACTTTCTATAACAGAGAATACTCAGCTTCTACTTAACAAGAGATTTCTTAGTAAGGTTCTCACACAGTAATAGTAAAGTCTGCTTTTGCAAATAGTAATTTCCAGTCCTGGTTTTAGCATATCCCATTGTATCTTAAAAAAAAAAGGTGGGGTGGATAAATTAAGCATAAACCCAGCAATAACTAATACTTTAAAATTAGTAACAACACTTGTAAAGTAGGTAACAGACTGTCTCTTTCAACCAAGCTAAAACTCAAGTTAATCCGATATTTACCAAATATATTAACAGTATACCATATATACAGGTGAGTTGGAATTAGTGTGACAGAAAAATAAAAAAAGTGACACTGCTCCCTCCCCCCCCCCCCAAAAAGGTGGCTTGTGTGCATAAGTTTTTCTTATCCTTTTCCATTCACTGAGAAAAAACACTTCACTTTAAAGCTAAGGAACCACTTTTGTTCTGTGAACCAGATTTTACCACTCCTGAAAAATGAGTTTACTCTTCCCACCCTGGTGGGAGGTGTATTACTCTGCCTCAGAGACTACTCCCAGAAGCCACTCTATTCTTGGATACCCTCCCCAACCAGTTCACCCAGCTTTCCTCTAAGCACCAGATCCAGAAATCGCATCTCCTCTCCCAGCAAGTCTTTAATTTAAAAACCAGGTTAATCTGCCTACAGCTCCACCCAGTTGATGACTACAACTCTCTCTGCCCTCATCTTATAACAGACACCTATTATTTTGTGCAAAAGTTTACTTCACGTATTCATGTGCTTATTCACATGTCCTTGTTAGTCAGTGTTATGATATGGAGTGGCCAGATAAAAGGAGATATGTTTGAGATTAGCATTAACAATGTCTGATGCTTAATATCTTTTGAAAATGGTTTAAAAATATATGAAACGCAACCTGATCTGTAAAATTTATAAAACCTCCCAAAACAGACGTGTCCCAGAAGCACTGAGAGAAGTCAGACAAAAATTACCTCATACTGTACAAGAGACAAATTTAAAATTCTAGAAAAAGCCTGAAGTGAAGGAAAGCAAATCAGTGGGAATACAAGTGGAGAGATGGGATTAAATTGAAAGGGGAAGGAGTCTAAGTTGTTTAGATAATGCAACTAGTATTTCTTCTGAGGAAAAAGTCCAGATAGTTTACTCAAGATTTTTACTCCTCCACAGTAACAATTTCTCCCCGGACCTTTCTTAGGGATGATTCTCATTTATAACCGCAAACCTGGATCTTTTTAGATTCCATATTAATCTTTATTTACCTCATAAGATAAATCAGAATTTTCTTCCAAGTAACTTATTTGCTCACAACCAACAGAAAATTCCAGCATTCAATTTCTCCACTGAAAAGTCTATCGGTACTGGAAATCTTTTAATGGTGCTACTTGTGTTAACAGTGATTCCTTATCATTAATTAATTAACGTAACTCAGTCCTTAAGCAAGATTTTGGGAATAGAAGCTTGAATAAAAAAAGCTCAAGTAAATAGCAGTACACTCATTCTCAACTACCTCCAGATCATTTTGCAAATAGTGTTTTGAGTAACTGATGGAAGGGCTCCAAACTACAGTTTAATCTCAGGTCTTCTGAGACGATCTTTAATCTCAAAGGCCAAACTATCCTATGACCCTGTAACACTAGTCCTTTAAAAGTGCCCAAAGTCTTTATTTTATTTGCCTTCACCAATATCCCATTCCAGAAAAAGGCCAAATCACTCTAATTGTGTTGCTGACCAAGTAACTCAACAGGTTCAAGTTACTCATCAAACTGGTGACATGATCAAGTTTTCTTTTAATGCACCTGATGTGAGTGCACGGCTCCGAACTTGGTACCACTCTAACCGCCTTTGCCGCGGCCCCTAACATTTCGCTGCGCGCGCTGAAAGGCCCGAAAGGCCGCAAACACTACCTCTGACAGAGAGGTAAACTCAGACCTTTAAGGGGACTACCGAGGCTTCGGCATAGTACAGTCTAACCGCCGCAGGTCGCCTCTGCCGCGGCGACCACAGAGAGACCACGATTACGCCAAGCCCCTGCCAAGCCCCTTCCGCAACCCCACCGCCTTCGGCAGCTTCATTCCGGGCTTTGAAAAGATTGGATTGCCTCAGGGCCGCTAAGGAGAGAGTCAAGGAAGCCCAACTTGCGAATCCAAGCGGAGAAAGGGGCAGGAATAGGTGGTTGAGTCACGTCGTTCCGCCATTTTCTAAGCGGAGGAGGAAGACATGTTGGAACAAAAACACAACAAAAGAGCAGCCATTTCCCAAGCCGGCTCCAATAGCAACCGGCTGGGAACGGTCGCCTCGGGCCCCCTAACGCCCTTCCCCGGACAAACCCAAGACCAGCGGGGGGGCGGGGGGGGTGGTGTGTGCGGAGGAGAGGCAGAGCCGCCAGCCGGCACACGGGGCTCAGGGACGCGCGCGGCAAAGGGAACGTGACGAAGGCTAGGCTACGTCGGCAGGCTGAAAGTCCCCGAGTGCGGCCACTCGGCGCTCACGGGGCAGCACCCGCCTAGGCTCACCCGGGTGACCCCCCAGGCCCGGATTCAGCCGGTTCTCTGCCACCGGCCGCTACCATCTTCCCACCGCGCCTTCCTCTGGGCACCGTGGCCTGCGGGCTGGGGGGGCGGGGGGTGCTTACCGTATGTGGGGGATGCCAACCCCGCCTTGAAGGATCTTATAGAGTTTGCTCTCGTACAGCAGCTGGGGATGCCTGGCCTTCTGAGACTCTAGCTTCACTGCCACTTCCTGCGGGGGAGAGAGGGAAGGCTGGCATCAGCGTCCCCGCGGACTCAATGTCACCGGGGGAGGGAGGGGAGACGCCGGCCAAGCGCCCGGCCGCCGTCAGAAAGCCGGGAGCCAGGGGCTCGGGGCTCGGGGCGGCAAACTCCCTCCCCTCGGTAACGACAGGACCAGGCAGAGCGGCCCCCGAGGCCTCTTCTGAGGGGGGAGGGGGGGCCGTGACGACACCCGCACGTCCCCGCAAGTGCAGGGGGAGGGTTCACCCCGAAAGCGTCCGGGGCGAGCCGGAGCTGGGAAACCCGACCCACGGGAACCAGCACCCCGGGCCGGACGAGTTCCTCCGCGCACCCCACGCGCAGACACGCACGCAAACCAGCACGGGGCCCCCAGGGCAACAAGCGCGGGCGCCCCCGGAGGACGGCTTCCGCCGTTTCCACCGTGAACGACGCTTCCCAAAGTTCCACGAGGGGCCGTTTTCCCACAGGCCGGGCCCCTGGGCCGTTGACCCGGCGTCTCCTCAGGCGCCGTCCCTTCGTGGGGCACGGGGTGGGGAGGGGGGGCTCCCGGCCGGGAAGGCCGGCTCCCCGGGCTCCGCGGGGCTGCCCTGAGGCGGGCGCGGCCTGAGGGGGGCCCCACCCCAAGCCCGTACCTCGCCGTTGGTGATGTTGATGGCCAGGTAGATGTCCCCGAAGGAGCCGGACCCGATCTTGCGCACCAGCTTGTACTTGCCCCCGACGATGAACTCGGCCTTGGAGCCGCTGCTGCTCGCCATCCTGCGCGGCCAAGATGGAGGCCGGGGCCCAGCCCCGACGCCTCGGCGGGGAGACGGAGGCCCCGAGGGCGGGTCCGCGCAGCCGGCGGCGGGGGAGGGCGGCGGCGCGGCGCGGGCGGCCGCTCGGCGCGACGAGACGCCGACCCCTCTGAGGCGAGCCCGAGCGCTCGGCCGGGCTGCGGTCGGTCAGGCCGGGTCAGAGGGCCGCTCGCGGCTCCCAGCCGAGGCCGCCGGCGTCTCGGCGCCGCCGCGAGCTGACGAAGGGCTGCGGGGAGTGAGGCGGCGATCCGCTGCCACCGCTGCCGCCGGCGCCGCCCGCAGGGACCCTGTCACTCGGCCGCCGCCGCCATCTTGCTCCTCCGGCTCCAGCCCACACAAAATGCCCCCGGCCGCCGGCAGCCGCTTCTTCACGGCGCGGAGCACGCCGGGAAAGCGAGCGCGAGTCTCGCCCGGGCGGCGCGGCCGCGAGAGCGCGGAGGGCGGAACCGGATCCGTGGGCGTCGCGACCCACGCACCGGGCGTCACGCCGTCAGGCCGCAAGTGCGCAGGCGCGCCGCTGGCTCGGCCCAACGCGCAGGCGCGCAGCGACCCCGCCGCAGGCCCGCCCCCGGGCGCGCCACTTCCGGCCGCCCCGCTTCCGCCCCGTCTACCTGTGCGTTAGTCGCCTGGTGTCCGCCGGGATGGGGCCGGGCGGCCGGGGGACGTGCTGGGAAGGAGTCACCTGCCCTTTCCGTGGCAGGGGGACGCGTCGGGCTCCCTGAGGCGTTGGACACTGACCTTTGCCTTTGTCTGAGGCGGGCTCTGCGGGCGGTTGTGACCTTTGACCTTTCCCCGGGCGCTGCCCCGGCCGGCCTGCCCAGGCCCGAGCAAGCGGCTGTGGCCTCTGGGGGCGCCCCGCGTCCGCCGGGGCTGTCCGGGCCTCCCGGTTTTAGCCGAGTCCAGTGGGTCAGCATCTGTTTTTTTCCTTTCCTGGGTCCAGGTCTTGCCCGCGGTTGTCGCCAACCCACGGCTCAAGCGATCCTCAGCCTCCCAGTAGCTGGGATGACAGGCGCCCGCCTCCACGCCCGGCCCGGCTGTTGTTTAGCGACCCGGTCTCGCTCTGTTGCCCCGGGGTGGTCTTGAACCGGTGGACTCACGTGACCCCCGGCCTCAGCCTCCCGGTAGCTGGGATTACAGGCGCGCGCCTCTACAACCGGCTTAGTGGCTTAGTATTTTTTTGTTTCGTTTTGTTTTTATTTATTTTTTTAAATTTATGTATTAATGTACATGTATTTCACATCTTTGTTCACCCACCACTTCCCTAACCCCGCTCCCGCCCATGGCCCCACCCCCCCAGTTGTGCACTTTAGTTTGGTTGGTAGCTTGTTTGACTTTTCCTCCTGGCTTTTTGCTTGTTTTTTTTAGTGAATCAGCCTTTTTTTCT
>PVHY01031971.1:0-12221 GCA_004024945.1 Uropsilus gracilis | reverse complement strand
GGGATATAGAGGGGGGATATGAAGGGAGGAGGTGGGCCTTATCTTTTCAATTAATGAGGGCCATTCCCTTTCTCAGTGTGGTATCTTTTCAATGATGGGGGCCATGATGTCTCTCAGTGCCAAATATTGACCTGACTCAACAACTTCCTGTCCCCTGCTGTGTGGTGGGGTGGTATACCTGCCTGCTAGCTTGGGTATAGCCCCAACTCAGCTCTGGATCTTCAGTACCTGCAAGCAAGAGACTCAGGAAATTCTGGTTAAGCAAATGGGAGTGAATGTGAAAAATAAACTTGTCTCAATGAGATGGACATCAGTTCAGAAAAGAACAGTTCCGAAAAGAACAGAAATCTAGCCACTTCCTATCTCTTCTTGAACTCGCTTCACTGTAGTTTTTTTCTGGGACACAGTGTTAACGACTAGAGAAGCTGTCAGCTTCTAGCCTCTCCTGTTGAGGGAGAACATTGCGACTGACTCTGAACACTTGCATTCTAGGGAGAGAATGTATTCTTCTTGGTGACCAATTTCCTTGTGACGCCAAAGCAGGTTCAAGGCAGATGCCCAGAGGTAAGGCTGCCTGGAGGGACCTCCCAGTGGACCCCTAATTCCTCCACCAGTCCTGGGTCACCAAACAAGACCCTCCCCTCTCCCTTTTCAGGTGACTGAGGGTTCAGTATGTACTGCTGCGTTCTGAGCCCTGGGCTAAAGTTTTTATTGGGAATCATTTTGTCTAGTCTTCACAGATACCCTGTCTGGCAGGAATTAGGATGGTTCCCACTTAAGATGAGCAGACTGAGCCTCAGGGAGTTTGAGTCACTTACTAAGGCATGCCAGCCTCTTGGGGAGCCCCTGTTCCCATGAGGTGCCCATGTTCCTCCCACCCTGATCCCACCTCTGTAACCTCTAGGTTATCAGAGAACTCTCAGAATTGGGTATCACTCCCAGGTGGGCTTTAATAATAAGCGGCAACTTGGAAGATCACCACCCCCATTTCTATGTCCAGCCTCTATTAATGTATTCTGGTGTGTGTGTGTGTGTGTGTGTGAAACACAGTATAATCTTATTTATGCAGAACTCAGGGTCACTTGTCATCTCTGAGTATATTCCACTATAACTGCAATCAAACTGGAGTCCTGTACCCAACTCTGATCAATTTTTCATCCAGAAATGCAGATTCTCACCCCTGAAATCTCATACTTTTTCCTAACCAGAGAATGTCCCAGGAATCCAGAATCTGTCACAGAGCATACACGCTCTCCTCCCCAGCAGTAGCTTTTCCCCCAATTTTCAAAATTGTGATAATTCCCACATAAGACTTAGCTTAACTACTTTGAAGAGTATAGTTCCCAGGCTATGGATTTTGTTTGACTAGCTAGAACTGAGAACATAGTCCTGGAAGCTTACCTCTATGGTGATATTTTTCTTCAATCAAGTCCAAAACTTAACTACTCTCTGAACTTGAGGGTAATAGTTGTCACCCATCTCTTAACCCTGGTGATGGGATGATGGGGCCCCTGGCAGTTACTGAGGGCTTCACAGCTGCATATCTTTGAGTGACCCCCATTCACACAGGAGGTGCTCACCTTCAGCAGACACACACAATTCAGCAGGCACATCCATCTATTTAATGTTCAGTTTGTAGACTGTCTTGAAATGTTGTTGGGACCATGGTTCTGTGCTTTCAGGAATCCATGTGATTTCTTTTTCTCCGTGTCCCAGCTTCTGGCTCTTCCCATGAAAACTGTTAGGACTGGGAAATAATTCATCCCATCTGCCCAACCTTTTTCCTTAGACTAGCCACTGCTCCCGCCAGCTCCTCCCTGCGGTCCTGGTTGTCTGGTCCCTTTTAGAACATGTACTGTGTTCTATATACTGTCACAGCCTTCAGCAAGCATCTGCTGTGCCTCCTCCTCCTGGGCCAGCCATATGATAAGCATCAAACTCCATCTCCCAAGCTCTGGGAACTCCTGCACAGACAGCCCATCCAGGTGATCGGTCCTGGATGGAGGCCCAAGCTGAAGCTGGCAAGGCTGGCAGTACTGGGGTTCAGGAAGGTCTACCTGCAGGCTGGGAGGCTTAAGAGAGAGGTCTAAAGAATGTTCTGGCAAAGGGGCTGTGGGCAAAGGCCCCAAACTCTGTGAGATGAGGCATCTCAGGTCACCTTTTACAGAGTGGGATTGGAGCTTAGATTTGAACTGGAGCAAAAAGGAGGTAATCTAATTAAGATCTAAGGGGCCCTCACTCTGCTCTGGAATATAGCACCTGCATCTTCATCTGGTTTGGGGGTCACAATCCATCTTCATCTGGTTTGGGGGTCACAATCCCATATCTCCGCCCTTAGCCTTACTAAGGAGCTGAACGTCACCACTCACAGGAACAGGGGGAAAACATGGGTAGGTTCAGGGAAAGCACTCCATTTCCTGTGCATTGAGAAAGAGAGGGACAATCGGGTAGCAATAGACAAGGGCAGAGGTTGGATACTGTGGAATGTACCACAGGGTTCCGTTAGAGGAGATGGTGGGCCAGCCAGGGACAGATTGAAGGCACAGGGAAGGACAGTGAAGCTGGGTATGTGGCTACACATTGCCTTCTGTTCATGTAAATTAGTTTCACTCCAAACTCTTCTAACTATCTCACTTGTTTTCTCAGAGTTCCCAAGTCTTGCTTGCCACCCCGGTTCCATGTTCTACCTCCTTCCCCTGAGTTGGGTGCCCTGGGCTTTGCCACCCATCCTCTGCCCTGGGCACCACCGGGTTTATAAGAATGTACCTTCCTCTTTCACAGAGAAACTCCCAGAACGTTTGCCACCTTCCCCTCCTGGCTAATATTCAAAGTCTGTGACTGTGTTCCTATCTTGCAGAACAAACAGGGAAGAGACTAGACTGTGATCCCTCAGCAAGCACACAAACTCTACTTTCCTATCCAGACCCCTCTGACCAGGGTTCCACATTTTATCTGCCATCTGCTGCCTCCATCTTGCATGAACTTGACCTTGCCAAAGTCCCCTCACCTCCCCTGTCCTGTCATCTGAATTAGCCAGAGGAGTAGGGTTTCCATGAGTTACTTCTGCTCCTACCAAGGACAGAACTAATTGGAGAGAAGGAGTCTCACTCTTCCTTGGAATATAGCACCTGTACCCCCAGCTTTCCTCTCCCTTCAACCTCTTCTTTTCATCTGTACCCTCAAACTCAGGGGAGCTTGGGGGCAGTTAGGGCAGGGAGCATGTGTCTTTATGGATTGTGGCCCTGGGTCTTAGAGAAGAGATACCCCCTGGGCCCTTGGCAACTCTGCTCTCTGACCCACCTCAGCACCCCTCGATCCCACTGGCCAACTGCTGGGCCAACGAGGACTGTCCAGAAGGAGAGACGGGGACACACAGTCACGGTAACTGTGGGCTCTGTCTTCCTATGCCTCCATTAGAAAGGGGAGGGGGGCTGTGGGCTGGGACCCTGGGTGGCTCCTGTTTCTCCTTTTTTGCCAATAGTCCCCTTGCCCACCCTCTCTTCCAAACTCAGTATAGGTTTGAGGGATTGAAGTTTGTCTTGTGTTTTCCAGGTATAAAAACGGGTCAGTGTGTGGTATTCAATGGGACGCATAGGACCTGTGAGATCTGGGGCTGGTGCCCTGTGGAGAATGGCACTGTGCCGATGTAAGTCTCTTCTAATTTCTGGGTCAAGATCCCAGGTTGGGCCAAACCTATTCTTCATCTCCCCTCCACCTGCAGGAAGCCCTTGCTGGTCCACGCCAAAAACTTCACATTGTTCATCAAAAACACAATCACCTTTAGCAAGTTCAACTTCTCCAAGTAAGTGTGGTTGGGTCCTGGCTGGCCCCAGACTCTTCCATTTACCTTACCTGGTCTGATCCTTGGCTTTACCCCCTCTCAGGTCCAATGCCTTAGAGATCTGGGATGATACCTATTTCAAGAGCTGCCGCTACGACCCACACTTCAGCCCCTATTGCCCTGTGTTCCAAATTGGGGACCTTGTGGCTGCGGCTGGAGGGGTCTTTGAGGACCTGGCATTGTTGGTGGGTCCATGGGGGGAAGAGTTCCAGTAGGACTTGGGTAGAGGGTTCCTGACTGGTGTGTTGGTGGAGCAGTGATGTGTCATGTGCAGGGCGGTGCTGTGAATGTCCACATCCGCTGGGATTGCAACCTGGACAGTGGGAACTCTGACTGCTGGCCCCACTACTCCTTCCAGCTGCTAGAAAGAAGTTACAACTTCAGGTGCGGCCCCAGTCCTCACCTCTCGCTCCTTGCTAAGGTCTCCCTACACCTGTTCTCTGTCAGTCAGGATGGACCACACCAAGACCCTGCCCCTGGACACTGTTGTGTGTGTTGTGGGGGCAGTCCCAGGAGCTGGAAGGGTGCTCTCAGCTCCAAGTCTCCCGGTGCAGGCTCCACCCAGCCTCCCTTTGGAGCCCTGCCCCTCCAATCTGTGCCCACACCTCCTTCCCCAGGAGCTCAGACTGCTCAGTCCACCCTGCCTCCAGCAGCTCTCCACAGCATAGGGATCTATCTGTTTTATTTTTCCCTTAAAGTTTTTTTTTTTTGAGACTAGGTCTCGCTACTTTTGCCTGTGGAACCACAGGCTCACGTTGCCTGGGGTACCACGGACTCAAGCAATCCCCAGCCTCAGCTTCCCTGGTAGCTGGGATTACAGGCGTGCGCCACCACGCCCAGCTATTTTTTTGGAACTAGGTCTCGCTACGGGCCCCAGGCGGGACTCGAACCGCGATCCCTAGCCCCGGCCGCTTCATAGGCTGAAGCTTACAGGCATGAGCCACCATGCCCGGCCTATTTTTCCCTTAAAGTTTTGCTGAAAAATTTCAAAAATCTTTAGGAAAGTCCAAAGATAAGTACTGTGAACACCCATATCCTCTTCATCTAGATTCCCCTTTTTTCCCCTCAATGCTGTTCTGAGAATGAGGACCCTTTCCACTTGATGGCTGTCTTATCACACCCAATAAATCTAACATTGACAGACTAAATCTAATAATTTTATTTCTCCAACTGTGCCCCTATAGTGCTAAATCTTTTTGTTTTCAATATAGAATGTGCTCAAGAAGCTTGAATTGCATTTATGGTTGTGTATTTGAGTCTCCCAAGACAGGACTCCCCCCCCTCCCATGCTACCCAGTCTTCCCTCTGTAGCACAGGTATGGGGATAGCATCCCTTGACATTGCTTCCTGGCTCTGCCTGGCCTTTGCTCCACTTGTCTCCCCAGACCTTTGCAACTATAGAACTGACTTTGCTCCCTACTTTTGTGCTCTTGCTGGCCTATTCTCTCTGGCTACAACTCTTTCCTGATCCTGGGATATGAGCCTGATTTCCCAGTCTACCCTGCAGGAAGCCCCCAGTTTCTACAGTCACAACCCTAGGCCTGTCCTCCCTACCTCCTTCCACCCTCACTACAGGTGTCTGTTGAGGTACCTTTCTGCCCTCCTATCCCCTCATCAGGCAGAGAGTTTACCCTCTGAGGATGTATGGCATCAATGAGTGGAGGTCTGGGAGAGCAAGGATGAATACAGCAGCTACCAGAGTACTCTTTCCTGCTTCCAGGACAGCTACTCATTGGTGGGAGGCCTCCGGCGAGGAGGCCCGGAACCTGCTCAAGCTCTATGGGATCCGTTTTGATATTGTGGTCACTGGGCAGGTAGGAGGGGCCAAGAGGAGCAGGTGGGGGTGGGTGGTGGGTGGTCCAGAAGCTCAGCTCATGTCTCTTTCAGGCAGGGAAATTCGGGCTCATCCCTACAACCATCACTCTGGGCACAGGAGTGGCTTGGCTGGGTGTGGTGAGTCTGGCCAGTGTGGACTCCCTCTATCTGCTGTGAGCTTGTGTCCCAGCTGCCAAATGCCCAGCGCTTGCCCTTGAATCTCTAAGTGAGAACTGGGAGGTGAGAGCAAGGCTGGTTGGGGGATGGAATACGGGTGTGTGCTTGTTCCCAGATCACCTTCTTCTGTGATCTGCTGCTGCTGTATGTGGATGGAGAAGCCCAGTTTTACTGGAGGACCAAGTATGAGGAGGTGAGCTGTGGGCCAACCTGGATCCTGACTTCTGCTACACTTTGGAGGACAGGACTGGAGTTCTGACTTTCTGTACTTATCTGCAGGCAAAGGCCCCAAAGGCGAGCGTCAACCCCACACAGACAGAGCTGGCTTCGATACCCCCATGCCCGGTTGCCCAGGTGTCTTAGAGGGGACCCTGCATCTGGCCCCTTGGCCACTGCTGCTGGGAGTTGGACTGTGATGACACGGTGGCCTTCTCAAGCTATGGATACACTTGTCAGCTCACTTCCTGCCCTCTGTTGGTTGGGGGTGGGGAGGGCTGGGAAGGGCGGATAACCTGCCTTTGAGACCTTATGGAAGGGACCCCAGTGGGACCAGAGAGGGGAGGAGAGAATCCTATCCTTCGTCTCCTAGGTAGACTGTCCCACTCTCAAGTCTAACCACTCCAGGATGACAGAGTCCGTTTTGTGTAGAGATCTGTAGCAGGATAGGAGCCATGGAGAAGGTGGGATCTCAGGGTACCCATGTTACAGGGTGCAGGTTCAAGGTGGGCCCTGCTATGCCTGGTTCTGGGGAACTACCTCCCAGGCTATCACCAGTATTCAGCAGCCGCCTTCTCACCAACTCTCAGTAGTAGACACTGGCCATAGTAGACAATAGCTCCGACCGGCTTCCAGTCCTCCTCCTCTCATCATGGTCCAGTTCTCCTCCCTCATCCTCCACCCTCTCAGCTGTCTTTCAATGTGAACTGTGCAACCAGAGTCCAAGGCAAGTTAGAAAGGGATCTGAGTCCTCTGGGTTTGTCTCAGCTGCTCTGATGCTGGGTTGCCGAGCAGGGTCCCACCTAACTTTGGTCCTCCTCCATGGAAAGGGGAATGTTACAGGTCAATGATCTGACCCCTAGTATTCCAGGCAAGGACATAGGCACCTCTTTGGTCCAAACCTCCCAGTGGGAGCCTTGGGTTATAGCAGGCTGGGATGGGAAGGAGAGGATGGAGAGGCTTAACTGGTGGCCATTGGGGTCTTCTCTATGGCTCCTGGATGATCCTCATCCCAACCCCTGGAACCTGTCTACTAAGGAGCCAGAAGGGTGGGGATGATGTACCCCTGGAATTCACTGCATCTAAGGTCATGCCTAAGTACCTGTTCTGCCAGCTGTTTACCCCTCCCTGAGGGAACTGCACATAGGAGGCCTTGCCCATAATTCTAGGCAGAACTTAGGGGTACACCCTTAACAAAGAATGCGAAGGCCCCTAGCAGGCTGGTCTGGCTCTGACTTTGGAATCCCCTTAGGGTTCTGAGACCTGCTTGATGGAGAATTTCCCAAGGCCCCAGGCCCACAGACAGGAGAGAAGGGATGGGAGCTGCTAGAACCAGGGCAAGGACAGGGATTTGGGGGTACCTACCTCAGAGACATGAAGGGCTGCTTTCACATGGGTCCCTGGTGAACAGGGTGTGTTGGCATCTTGCTGGACAAGGCTTGCATGGACAAGGCTGAAGAAGGCCAGGGTGGGGCTCAGGCTGCACTAAGCATCTGGAACTATCTGGCCCCTGAAGCCTCAGCAAAGCCTTGGGGTCCCTCCTGCCTCTCTCTTCAGAACAGTGCCCATGAGGAGATGAGCTCAGAAGGGCTGGGGTAAGAAGCATGACCCTGAGATCTGGTGATTGGAGCAGGGCATGAGCATCTGGCTGTCCTCGGAGTTTAGCGAGCGCTGACATCACCACTGTAGAATGCACAGGAGTAAAGCCTACCACAGCCAGCAGCCTCCTGTGTCATCCTTGCAGGCAGGAACAAGGTACTGGAGGTGTCTGTTGGTGGATGTAAGAAGGCCATCATATACAGTGGGGGTTGGTGGTGATGGTACAGGATGGGTCTAGGGAACCTCCCAAAGACTGGGGCCTCGCAGTCACCAACTAGGCTGGCAGGTGTTTGGAGCAAACTGGGTGCTTACACAGAAAATGTGTGCTCCATCCTGGGCTCTTACTGCAAAGGCTGAATGAGAGCTTGGAAACAGCTATTGCCTCATTCTGAGTGTGCATCCCCCAGGGTAGCCGTGCAAGCCATGTTCTTACCTGATGCTGTACCCCTGGGCAAGCCTCAGACACCCAGCGTGCTCCCTGGGAGCTCTGGGAAATCAAGGGAACCCAGAACTCCACTGCCTTTCTCAACAGCCTTCTTGAGGCCCCAGGCTCTGCTCCCTGAATCCACCCCCAGGAGACATGTTAGGGGATCCTGCCCTTGTCCCTGTCATGGGTTCCTCTGTGCCTGTGCATGTATGTATCCCTTCTGAACTGAGCAGAAGGCAGGACTGGCCTGCAGGTAGATCTCCAGGCCCCAGGTCCATAGCTCTCTCAGGACTGGTACCTCCCCCTAGTAGAATCTTGAGATCTTTACGGTCGACGGGGGACAATCACTGGTTCTGAGAGCAGGTGAAGACTCAATGCCACAAAGAATGCAAAGTGAACATGGCAACAGGCCTCATGGCAGGCCAAGTAGTTATTATTGTGGATTCTTGGGGTTGGAGGCCTCTTCCCCACCCGGCCCATCCCATCAGCCCAGGTAGCTGGAGTTGGTCATCAGCTGGAAAGTGCCAGGCAAAGAGGCTATCACATGTTGGCTAAGGTCTTAGGTCCCAAGGAACCCCCAGAGTGGGCAGGCCTACAAACCCAAGCTGCCTCAGAGAGAAAAGGCCCCTGGCCCCTCCAGCCTCCTGAGGAAATAGGGGCAGTGGGAAAGGAGTGGAAAGGTCCCTTGTTGGTTCACGGACTGACAGGCTGTACCGCAAGATCAGGTTCCTGGGCCGGGGCCTGGCTGCAGGGCTGCACGGCCTGCACCGACTCCTCCAGGCTGCCGCTGGGGAATACCACGTAGCGTGTGGTGGTCAGTCCGCCGGGCAGCTCCTGCTGGTTCTCCTTGCTGTGCCAGATGCCATAACCAAAATACACTGCAAGCCCTATAAGAACAACACTAGCCTGAGGGCCAGGTCCTAACCATGTGCACCCTCCTCACTCTCCTCCTGAAGCCCAGCCAGAGTCATAGCCAGACCCCCTACTCACCAAGCAGCAGCCAGATGGAGAAGCGCAGCCAGGTCAGGTAGCTCAATTTCAGCATGAGGCAGATGTTGAGGAGGATGCTGAGGGCTGGAGTCAAGGGCACCATGGGGATCTGAGGAGCAAGGGTAGGCCTGGGCTAGATGGCAGGGAAGAGCTGATTTCTCAGGAGTCCACAGAACCTCTGGGGATTCTGGAGAAAAATGCCCTCTCGCCATGCCATGCAAAAAGTGGACAGTGGGCATATTGCCTCCCCAGCCTTGTGAACCCTTGTTCCCTCTGCCATGGCAGAAGAGGATGGGTGAAGGGAGTTGAATGGACTGAGAGCAAGGGGGTGCTGGTTGGGGATGGTACCTGGAAGGTGTCCTGCCGTTGCTGTTGCTGATGGGCCCCCAGGACGAGGAGACTAAGCAGAAACACAACGGTGCTAAGCAGGAGCATTAGGGTGTAACCCCAGGATGGAAGGTGGAGAGCTGAGTGTCCGAAGACTAGCACACATCCCAGGGTGATGGCTGAGGCTACCAGGATGCCAAGTGCCCAAGACACAGCAGCTCCAGGGCTGAAGGCCCCCAGGAAACCCAGGTAGGGCCTCAGAGCTGGCCTTAGTTGCCCAGGCTCAGAGGCCAAGGCTTGCTCTGTGTCCACCAGCTGGATGCGATCCGAGAAGGAGTGGTATTCCTTGGCAATAGGACCAGGGCTGGCTGGGTCTGGAGAACTGGATGGGGGCGCCTTCCGGAAGCGTAGCACGATAATACTGGCAGCCACAAAGGTGTAGGCTAGGAGTGTGCCAATGGACAGGAATTGGACCAGTGCCTGAAGATCCAGCAGCAGTGCCAGGAAAGCCATAAGGACCCCAAACACCAGGATGCCCACCACGGGCACCTGGGTCTTGGGTTGCACTCGGGCAAACACCTGGAAGAAGAGCCCATCAGACGCCATGGCATAGACGATGCGTGGCAGGGAGAAGAGGTTGCTCAGCAGGACAGTGTTCATGGCTGCAGCAGAGGGTGGGAGACTGGTCAGTAGGATGGACAGGCCTACCAAAGGTCACTGCTGAGGGCAAGGGGGCAAGGGCATAGTTTGTCTCAGAACAGACATGGACATGAGTTTGTCTGGACTCTCAGAGTGAGAGCTGTGGAGTACTGGATTGTCACCACCCAGTTAAGAATGGGACACCCTAGTTTAGGCGACAGGCCCATTGATGTGAGAAAGACTGAGGGCCTCTGTCTAGGAAAGGACCTGGAAAACACAAGTGTAGAACTGCCAGTCTAATGTACAAGTTTGGGGTGAGGTGAGTAGGTCCCTCCCAACAAACCTGGGTCGATAGTCTAATAATTAGTGCCTTCTTAGACCACTTATGCAACCGGCAAAACAGACCCCGATGGAGATATGTTCCCCTGGAGGCTTAGGACAGGGCCTCACCGCTCTGTTCCCTCCCACCCTGCTCAGAAAAGCCCCTTACCGCAGATGGAGCCAGCCGCCACAATGAAACCTGCCCAGCTGTAGCCCCGCCGGTAGAAAGCATCCGCCAGTGCTGAATCAGGGTCTAGGCTGTGCCAGGGCACCATGAGGGTGAGCACAGTGGAGATGAGGATGTAGGCACCGGCTGCCAAACCAAGCGAGATGGCAATGGCCATAGGGACAGCCCGCTGAGGGTTCCGGGCCTCCTCACTGGAGGCAGCGATGACATCAAAGCCTACAAAGGCATAGAAACAGGTGGCAGTGCCAGCCATGATGCCAGAAAAGCCGAAGGGTGCAAAGCCGCCCTCTTCAGAGCTCCAGTTCTGGGGGCGGGCCAGGACGAATCCCAGGATGATGATGAAGAGAATGACGACCAGGCTGATGGCAGAGAAGGTGTGGTTGAGCCAGGAGGAGACACGCGCTCCACAGGAGACGAAGGCAGAGGCCAAAAGTAGGATACCAGCAGCCAGGAAGTCTGGGTAGCGAGCCAGGAATGGCACCTGCCAGACGCCCACGTGGGTCTCAGTGAAGTTTCGGATGCGGTGACTGAAGATGGCATCCAGATAGCCACTCCAGGCTCGGGCCACAGCAGCACCACCGATGAGGTACTCCAGGAGCACGTTCCAGCCGATGAGGAAAGCCCACAGCTCGCCCATAGACACGTAGGTGAACAGATAAGCAGAGCCTGTACGAGGCACACGAGCCCCAAACTCTGCGTAACACAGGGCCGCCAGGAGGGAAGCCACGGCGGCCACGCCGAAGGACACAAGCACGGCGGGGCCAGCCATCTCCTTAGCTACAGTGCCTGTCAGCACGTAGAGGCCTGAGCCCACCATGCCACCCACGCCCAGGAGGGTCAGGTCCAGCGTGGACAGGCAGCGCCTCAGCGAAGTCTCCATGGTGGACGCCTCTAGTGGTTTCAGCCGGTTCAACTTTTGGCAGAAGCGTGCCAGGCTGCTCATCCTGGGCAACCTGGGGGCCATTGTGGGCAGCTGAGAAGAACACCAAGCCAGTCCCCAGCACCTACCAGAGTCAGAGGGGGGAATAACAGGCTGTTCGTCCGGGTCCTGACCAGCTTTGGGTGCTCCCTCTGTCCCTGTCTTGGAACCTGCGGGCTGGGATGGGCAGGACCCCTGGAGGAAGTCACAGACAAGCTTGGAGATCCCAGATGCTTGGCAGGCAGGGAAGCGGCTGGAGGCCTGCCTAGGGTGGTCTGAGGAGGCCCTGAGGGTGGGGGAAAAGAGGCCGCCCCAGGGGGCCCCTGAAAACCTGCTCTGAGGTATGGGATTAAGGGTGAGGTGGAAACCTGAGGCTTCCCGGGAGCTGGGCCAGGCCTCCAGGACCCGGAACAGGAGCGGTGCTTCAGCCTTGGGCGTGGCCCAGATGGCCACCTGGCCTCAGACCGAGGCAGTCACCCGTTCTCCCCCGCCAGGGTATCAGCGCGTTGGGCCGAGAGGGAGAGGAACCCTGCCCTACACCCCCAAACCGAGGCCCGGCGCCCTGCCCCTGCGGCCACAGCAGCCAGAACCAGTTCCGTTAAGCCCCGACCCCTTGGTACCCGAACCTTCACCTCTTCTGCGGCCTGAATGCGTTGCTGCAGGGTTTGCTGCGACCCACCTGCTGTCGCCGCCGCCACTCTGCGTGCACTGCCCGCCCCGCCCGCCGCCGCCGCCGCCGCCGCCGCCGCCTGGGCTGCTGAGC
>PVHY01031970.1:0-12221 GCA_004024945.1 Uropsilus gracilis | reverse complement strand
GGGGCTAGGGATCGCGGTTCGAGTCCCGCCTGGGGCCCGTAGCGAGACCTAGTTCCAAAAAATCAGCTGGGTGTGGTGGCGCACGCCTGTAGTCCCAGCTACCTGGGAAGCTGAGGCTGGGGATTGCTTGAGTCTGTGGTACCCCGGGGCAATGAGAGCCTGCGGTTCCATGGGCAAAAACAGCGAGACCTAGTCTCAGAAAAAAAAAAAAAAAAAGATAGCTGATCCTCGAAGTCATTACACTGGGTGAAAGCAGCCCCATCATAAAGGACTGGGTAGATTATATGGTACTATGGGGTGAATTATTTTTAATAGTTGTTTAAAAAACATCTCACTTTCCACAGCAAGAAACCTTAACACACACATAGTAAGAACACTACTGAAGATAACATAGCTACTATACTCACCTCGTTCAAAAGAACAGATTTCCAAAGAGCAGTCTCATGATGGTGAGTGATTTTGGTTTGGTTTGTTTTTCCCCCCAATGTTAACATTCGATGTTAGGGCCCCCTTTCACTTCTGCCTGAAGAGCTGCCTGAGTTAGGATGAGAACTTGCAGAGACAGAATGGAGTGCAGTATTTGTGAGGGCAGGCTTTAAGGAAGCAGCCCTGAAGATTCTTCCCCTTTTACCTTCTTCCTCCAGTCTGTTGCTCTCCTCTCATACAAGCACATGAACTCCAAGAAGGCTGGGATTGTGCATCTCAGACACTAGCGGGTACTTAGAGTGATGGATAAAGTGAAAAGTGGCTGAGGGAATACATGGCAGTTTAGTGAATCAATTGAGGTAAACGGGAAGCTTCGTTTTTTTTTTTCTTTTGAGACTAGGTCTCGGTTTGTTGCCCGGGGTAGTTACAATCCAGGATCAGATCTGAGTAGTCCAGATCCTGGATTGGATCTGGGATCCCGCGGACTCAGGTGATTCCCAGCCACAGTCTCCCAGGTAGCTGGGATTACAGGTGCACGCCACCACGTCCAGCTACCTGAGACTAGGTCTCTCTATGTTGCCTGGGGCAGGTCTCAAATCCACAGACTCAAGCGTTTCCTAGCCTTAGTCGCCAACGCTGGGATTAAAGGCACATGCCGCTGCACCTGGCAAGGGAAGTTTCTGCCTCAGATGCTAGTAACAGATAAAAAGGGGCAAGGTAGGGGACAACTGAGGTAGTGGAGGTACTTGTAGGGCACATCTAGGAGAGGCTATATGTATACATATCTAAAAAATATTCCACTAAGTTTGGTGCTCAAGTGCTTACAGGAAACGGAAATAGCCTTGATAGTAAAAATGGCCCACTCTTAACATGGGGGGGGGGCAATCATGGCAGAAGCAGGTCGAGTCGACAAATGTTTTGATTTTTCAAGAGACTGAAACCACCAGTCAAGTTTTTCCTTCTGATCACCTGTTTTTGACTTAGAACCATCAGGATTTGAGTCTTCCCTAGAAATCTCAAGTAAGTGTGGTGGGAGCAGAGAACGCTGGATACATTTTTCCTGAAGTGACAGGTACACATGGGTACCTCAGGTGGGGGAGCCAGTTTTACTTGGTTTCATCATCAGTTTTTATTTTTATTTTTTTTGAGGTTGGGTCTTGCTATTTTTGCCCGTGGAACCGCAGGCTCTCATTGCCCCGGGTACCACAGACTTAAGCAATCCCCAGCCTCAGCTTCCCACATAGCTGGGATTACAGGCATGCACCATCACACCCAGCTATTTTTTTGGAACTAGGTCTCGCTACGGGCCCCAGGCGGGACTCGAACCGCAATCCCTAGCCCTGGCTGCTTCATAGGCTGAAGCTTACAGGCACGAGCCACCATGCCCAGCCTTCATCAGTTTTTAAAAAAACAATTATATCAAAGAATTATCTTTAGTGTAGAAAGGAAGCTGTGAAAGTGCATTTCAGAGGATTCCATGTTTTCAAAATGTTTCAAGCAAGTCATTAGAAAAATCAGGAGTATGTCAGGCACATACTCCTGACAATTTAGTGGTAATCCCCAAGGAATGGGAGTATGAGGCACTTTCCCTTTGTACTAGTAATGCACTGTTTGAATTGCTCTACAGTAACCATATAAAGAAAAAGCAGTAATTTTCAATATAGAACATTTCCAACACTATGCACGTACATGTACATGTAATGCACAGGGACCCAAAGAACAAACACCAAGTAATTGATGCTGGCTACTAGGGAAAGGTGTGTGGCATGGATGGGCTGGCAAGCAATAGGAATTCTACTTTTGTTCATTGTCTATATTCAGCTTGAATTTTTTTTTTTTTTTTTGAGACTAGGTCTCGCTTTGTTGCTGGGGTAGTCACAATCCCACAGACTCAGTGATTCCCCAGCCTCAGCCTCCCAGGTAGCTGGGATTACAGGTGCCCATCACCACACCCGGCTCCTTTATTGAGATCAGGACTTGCTGTTACTCAGGGTAGTCTCGAACCCACAAACTCAAGTGATCCCTGGCCTCTTGCCTCCCAGTGCTTGAATTACAGGTGCACGCCATCACACCTGGCTCAGCTTGAACTTTAAGTACTATGTATTATTGCAGAAAAATGTGAGAAAGTTTAGTGCCCAACACCCCAATTCACCTACCTAAGTAGAACGACTCTCCCAGATGGGAGGAAACCTTTCAGGACATGGACAACACTGCCCTCGTGCCTCCTTGACCCCAGGGTGCAGCCCACTCCCAACCCCCCCGGGTGACCCACACACAACACTGAAAGAGGAGCCAAAGGGCCTCATTGTAACACTCATTTTTATATAAATATCCGCAAGTCATGTTACAGAATAAGCCCCACCGGGGAAAAAAGTCAACGTTACGTTTTGTTAATCTGACCCCTGCCTTCTAGGTTGGGCCCCAGCCTGGGGGCACCTGCTGCTTTGGGAAGGCTGGGGCTGCCGCCATTAGGCTGCTGAAGAAGCTGCCTGTGTGGCCCATCCCCGGGCCGACCCCCTTCTTTGGTGTGTGGAACATGGTGGCCTTCTCTGGCCCATTAGCCTGGGTCAAGGTTTTGGGAAACAGGATTCTGGAGAGCAGGGCCCAGGAGTCCTGGGGGCACTTGGAAATGGAATGAGGGGACTGAGCCACTAAGAGGTGGAATCTGAAGCGTAGAGGTTGAAGCCTTTGGGGGATGAGAGCACAAAGAGGTAACAGGAACAAGTGGGGGGAACCTGGGTTATCAGCCAAGTAGGAAGCATTGGTACTTCTTTCCAGCCTAAGTACCAAGGTCCCTTCCCCTGTTGGTCCAACTCCTGGACCCCAAATTCCTAGGGGTAAACCCTGGGTTCCTGCCTATGCCCTCCCAGCTCTTCCCCCTGTAACCCTCCCCCCCCACCCCCACAGAGAGGCCAGAGGCTAGGAACACAGCACCAGTCTGAGGATTTAATTAACCAGGAAGGGGGATTATTGGGAGGGGCACCCCTGTAAAAATGTACAAAAGGTCTGGGGGGCTATGTGGAAGGGGAGATAAATATGTACATGGAACCCCCCTTCCTTTAGCCCCTCCTCCCCCAGCCCTGAGAGGGCATGAGGACTTGGGTGGTAGGTGAAGGGGAATGGGGGGCACTTTGGCCTCTGGCTTAGTGAGCCCTTGGGGAGGCAGGCCAAGGGCCTAGGGACCCTCAGAGGGGGTGATGGTGCATCTCAGGAGATCACAAACTGTCATCACTGAAATGACCCCCACTCTCATGTACACACACACACACACAGCCACAGCCACACACACACACACACACCCACCTCTCTCTCTAGAGGTTTATGACCTCTGCCCTCCCACTGACCCCAAGGTCCATCTGATGCTTGATCTCTCGGGGGTTGGGCTTCTGTTCCCATGTTTCATGACCTCAGAAGTGTGGCTGGTGAGGTCCTAATCTTTGCCCTCCAGGCCTGACTTGAAACCTCAGCTCTAGGATCTTGTCAAAAGGAAAGGGGGATGGAGCTTTGCCCCTGCCCCTTTCCTCCCCTCACCTGTCAGCCCGGGCTGGGCCAGGGGCCCTAGGTGGGGAACTGGGCCGAGGGGCGGGCACAAGTGGAGGTGGTGCCCCCAAAAGGGCTCCTGGTGGGGTCTTGCTGAGAAGGTGAGGGGTTCCCGGGGCCGCAGTAGGTGGCGGTGGAGGAGCCAAGCGGCTGTATAGCAGGGGATGAGCAGGCTCTAGACCATAGAGGCGGGCAGCAGCCACAGCCCCTGGTCCAGTCAGCTCCTCACCCGCCTCATAAAAGCGAGGTGGCCTGGCAAGGCGAGGCGGTGCTGCCAACCAGGTAGGCTCCAGGAAGCCAGCACAGCGCTCTGGAGGACTAGGGCCCAGAAAGGGGGGCAGCCGGGGCCTCTCAAACAGCAGGTGAAGACCCTGAGGCCCAGTGGTGGCAGCGGCAGCAGCGGCGGCAGCAGCAGCAGCGGCAGCAGCAGCCTCTTCCTTCCGCTCCTCCTTTACCCGCACCGACTCCTTGGCTGGCCTGGCCCCTTCCTCACCAGTGCGGGCCTTGGGAGTAGCAGGAGAAACTCGGAGCTGAGGCCGTGAGAAGGGGAGGTCCCTGGGGAGGTAGGGCGGGGTGGAGGGAAGAAAGTGAAGGCGCTGCAAAAATCAGAGTAGGCCACCGGGAAGGCAGAGAATGTCAGGGGGACAGTGTGGGGCACATACCTGTCCTTCTCCTCCTTGGTGATAGAGGGCTCCCTCCGCTCCACAGACCGCTCCTTGTCTGAGCCTGGTGTCCGGACAGCCTCAGGGGGCCGGACCCAGGCAGGAAAGGCCAGAGGACTGCGGTGCAGGCGGCCCCACGGGTCTGGGGGGGAAGCGAAGGCTGGTGGGGCCCCTGGGCTTTCTTTCTGGGCAAAGACGGCGCCGGAGTCTAGATAGAGAGTAAAGGAGTGAGTGTGCAAGGGAGATACCGCTCACCACCCCACACCACCCCACACCACACCATAGTCCCCACACCACCCCACACCACACCACACCACACCATAGTCCTGCGCCCACCCCTCTCGACGCCCCCCAGCACTCACTGAATGTGGGGCTGCCCAGGCCTCCAAAGGCCCCGTTGGAGAGGGCAGCCAAGGAAGCGAAGCTTGTGGGACGCCCAAAGGGATCTGTGGGAGAAAAGGTGGATGGTCAGAGCATTGGGCGCTCAGTTCTGAGCAGGCACCAAAACCAGCAGGAAAGAGGCAGATGAGCACACAGGCCCTTGTCAGCTGCTGACCGCTGACAAGCATATGCTGAGCACTTCCCTGGTCCATGCAAGGCCGAGAGCTGACATGCACTGCGTCTTGTTTAACTCACAACCCCATGAGGCAGACAGGATCATTCCCACTTAAAAGTGATAAACAGGCTCAGAGAGGTGAAGTGACTTGCTAATGGTCAGTGGGTGGTACCCCAACTCAGGGCTTTTCTTTTTCTTTTTTTGGTAGTTTATTTTATTTTACTTTATTTCATTTTATTTTTGAGACTAGGTCTCACTATTTTTGCCCATGGAACCGCAGGTTCTCGTTGCCCGGGGTACCACAGACGCAAGCAATCCCGAGCCTCAGCTTCCCAGGTAGCTGGGATTACAGACGTGTGCCACCAACACCCAGCTATTTTTTGGGACTAGGTCTCGCTACGTGCCCCAGGCAGGACTTGAACTGCGATCCCTAGCCCCAGCCGCTTCATAGGCTAAAGCTTACAGGCACGAGCCACCGTGCCCAGCCCAGTTTTTTTTATTGAAAAAAATTTTTTGAGGCTAGATCTTGCTATTTTTGCTCATGGAACCGCAGGCTCACGTTGCCCATGATACCATGGACACAAACCAATCCCCAGCCTCAGCTTCCCAGGTAGCTGGGATTACAGGTGCACACCACCACGCCCAGTTATATTTTGGGGACTAGGTCTCATTATGTTGACACGGGCGGGACACAAACCATGATCCCCAGTCCCAGCTGCAACTCCATTGGCTGTTGCTTACAGGCATGCGTCACTGTGCCCGGCTATTTTATTATTATTGTTTTTTAGAGACTAGGTCTCACTGTTGCCCAGGGCTGTCTTGAACCCATGAACTCAAGTGATTCCTAGCTTCAGACTCCCAGTAGCTTGGATTATAGGCATGTGCCACCACGCCCGGCTATAATCCAGGGCCTTTCTAATTTCAAAGGCTACACACCCCCATAATCAATGACCTGAAACAGTCCTAGAGAAAACCACTTATCTGCAAACTTGCTAGTTTCCTCCCACCTGACATGCAAGGTCCTGCCTGCCTGACCTTAACTCTACAACCTGTCACATAGCCAGTCAGAATAACTCACCTACCCTGCCACGGGAACCTCAGTTTCCTCTTCCAGAAACACCTTCCCTACGCCATTAGGCGCAAATCCTCCTTGTCCACCCAAACCCCAAGAAGCCTGACGAGATTGCTAGGAGCCAGTGACCTTGCTCTCCCCTGGGCCTGCACAGTCTCCTCTCCCCTCTTTCTCAGGTGGCACTCTACCCTTACCTCTATTTCAGAGGGTGGCTGAGTTGGCAAAGATTGGTAAGCACTCCACCCTCCCCTGTTCCGTTTTACAGATGATGAAATCAAGGCTCAGAGGGACTAGAGCAACTTGCCCAAGGTCACAAAGCAAGTGAAACCAGGTCTCTCCCCCCTCCCCACCCCAGCTGCTTCTTAGGCCTAATTTCCATCCCCAGCCTGGGAACTCCTGAAAGTCAGGGATAAGGTCTAGGTTACCCCACATGCCCTTGGCTCTTACCAATGTGGGTGCTGGGGCTCAGGAAGGGTCCGTGAGCCCCGGGAGCTGCCGTGAAAGGGTTGGCTGCAGCGTGGACGGCACCTGGGGCAGAGAGGTGGGAGATTCTGATAAGGCTGAACAGGCCCTGGGCTATAGATGGGGAACCTTAGGCCCTGAGAGGGTTGGCCAGACTCACCAGTCGCAGTGAAGAGGGAGGCCGGGTGGGAGAGCTCCTGCCCAGGGGGCAGGGCCCCATAGGGCCCCGGAAGGCAGGGCAGGAGGTCGTTCCGAAAGTCAAGCTTGTGGGAGTCGCCCTGCATGGGACAGGGAGAGGGGGGCAGTGAGTGAGGAGCCAGGATTGGCCCTGCTCTTGCTCTTCCACCCGTTCCCCCTCCAAGCGCTGGCTAGCAGCAAAATGGGACTCAGGTGCCTATTCTGTCTCTCTCAGAGCCTTCTTTCACCACCCCCCTACTTAGCCAAAGAACCTAATTGCTTAACATGGAATTGCTAAGGCATTGACTGGGGAGAAGGGGATGTTTCTGGTCAAGATTCTGCCAAGCTCTGCTGAAGGTAGATGCCCAGGGTTCAGGCAGGCCCGCTTGCCCCAGCCCACCGGCCCCAGTACCTTCATCTTTTCCTGGTGTCTCAGGATCATGTAAGCCACGCGCACGTGCATGGCACACCACTTCCCTGGTTTCTGCCGCCCCAGAAGGATGACCAAAGGGAAAGGGAAGGAAAGAAGTTCACTCATCACCTATTCCAGGTCTGACCCTGGGCCCAGCCTTGCCACACAACATCTCCATTCATCATCCCTGCAACTGAGGGATGACTAGGTTCATTTCACAGCCTAGGAAACTGAGGCTCAGAGAGATAAACTGTCCTGCCCAAGGTCCCACAGCCAGTTACATCTGAACCCAGGTCTGTGGCTTGCAAGCTTGAGTTTTCTGCTCTTACACATCTGGCTGCCTCCACGTCTTGTCCTTCTCGCTCATTCCCAAGCAAGACCACCCTCCACCCCCCCTAAGTCAACACCTTGATACCAGCCCCAGGCTCATGCAGTCTGGGATCCTCACCAAACTCACCCTCAAAGGTGGCCGGAAATGGTCGGGGATCTGGGGATGGCAAAGCAGAGATTGGTGGCAATTCATACTTGTTTACTGACCTGGGCACCTCATTTTCACAATGCCCAACATGTTTCCCTTCCCCCAAACACCAACAAGACGGTGCAGCATCTTCAAACTATCCCTGCTTTGTGTTAAGACACTCCCCACTTTTTCCACTCTGGGCATCACCCCTCTAGCACCCAGTTTCTGAACCGGGCCCTGAGGTGCCCTGCTTAGAAGGCTGGCAAGTAGGTAAGTGGACAGAGAGGATGGGTATTTCAACCAAGGAAGCTAGCCTATTAACAACTTTATACACTGAGGGTCTGTTTAATATTTCCTTATAAGAGAAGGCTGTGCTGCTACTAAGGGATGACGGAAACCTCTGGTCTAGTCTACCCTTTAGGGAACACATCCTGGGCTGTTTCTGTGAGGTTCCCAGGACCCTGGACTCTAAGGCTGCTACACACGGCAGGAGTGAGGGGAGAGGCCTTGGCTTCCTGCATCACTCCACAAAGGAGTCTGTATTTTCAGTGTTTTACAGACAGGACTTCCAGGTATGATGTCATCTGGGGGAGAAAATGGGGCCCTATGACTTGGAAGATTTGATAATTTCTATGAAGTACTCTATCCAAGTAATCGTACTTCTGGGGCAATTTCAGTTCACGCCTGGGAAATCCTGGAATTCTCTCTCATTCTCAGGGACACCATATGTTAAAAGGGAAGGATCAGTGATTCACTCTCAATCAACCCTGTCTCCTTCAACAGATTTTCCAGCCCCTCCCCCCCAGGACCTGCCTCAGCCCCCCTCACCTGTGTCCCCTTTTGGGGAAGCCCGCTTGGCACTGGCCCCAGTCGTGGTGGCAGCTCGGGGTTCGTGCTCTGGGAAAGGGGAGTGGAGGGATCAGTTAGGAGAGCTGGCACCAGGCAAAAAGGGATCTAGAACAAAGCCCAGTGTGGAGTGGGGAGGGAGGGAACATGGCTTTGGAGACACTTGGGTCTAATAAGAGGATGGGAGTTGGGCATGGTTTTGTGGAACGGCAAGAAGGTACATGATCCAGGGTGTCTGGGGTGTAAAAGGGTGAGAAGTGGTATTGGTATCTGGTTTAGAAGCTCACCTTGGGCTGGAAGGCCCCCTGCAGGGAGCCAAAGGAGACAGCCGGCGGGAGACCCGGAGGTAGGCCGGGCACTGCGGGAGGGAAGGCCGTGTACGGCTGTGGAGAGAAGGGACTAGTCCAAGCTGGGGGCGGAGGTGCAGCCCACATCTGGTCTGCCCATTAGTTGTCTGGCCTCCACCCTAAAACCCCCCAAGGAGCTTGCCAGGCTCAAGGTCCTTGCTTTTCAAGCTGAAGACTGGACCCCAACTGTCAGGGCCACATGCATTGGTGCATCCATGTCCATATATTACACAAGTGTACGCATGCGCGCGCACACACACACACACACTCTCTCACTCACATTATGCCGGAAAAGGCCTTCCATCTTTCCTGGATATTTCTCAAACTAGGGAAGAGAAGGGAAGAGTAAGCTACCAACCAGGGACACAGGGCCTTCCCCTGGAAGCCAAACCCTCCCCACCCAGGTCTCTGAGCCTCATCACCAGCCCAATGAGAAGCTCACCATGTGGGGGCCGTGGGGTGGCAGCAGGCCCGGGGGATAAGGGGTGAAGTGCTGGTGGGTGTGCTGGTGGGTGTGCTGGTGCTGGTGGTTGTGCTGGTGGAACTGGAAGGCCAGGGGCCGGGCCGAGCCCCCTGCCCCCACCACCTCGGGGCCACCCTGGACATTCAGGTAGCGAGAGTTCAGGTCCTGGCCGATCAGGTCCTGCTCTGTGGGAGGGGAGGGGGAGAAGGCTTTAATATCTGTTGCCACCATGTCAGCCTCCTTGGGCCCAGGTGACTGGCCTTCCTTTCTGGCCTTGAGCCACTCCCTCCTCAAGCCCTGCTATCTGCTAAGGTCCAGATGCCCCAAAGTCAATTGGGCCCAAGCCCAGAGCCATGGCCCCCCACCCCCCGGCCAGGACCCCAAACTCACCAGAAAGGGCGTTAGCAGCTGAGGCCCCAGGGTGCCCTGGCACCTGCAGCAGGGGTGGGGGTGGGGGCAGGGTGGGGCCAGGGGAGAACAAGGAGGGGTGGTGGGGTGGTGGGGGGGGCCGCAGCCCAGGGGGAGGAAAGCTGTGGGTGGACAAAGGCAGGGGCAGTGAGGGCGTCGGGGGCCGGTGGGTGAGCTGCGCGGACGAGGAGGAGGCAGATGAGGAGGAAGAGGACGAAGAGGATGATGAGGGGGGAGGCTGAGCCACGGGAGGGGCCGGGGCCTTGGGGGGCGGCCGTGAAGAGCTGGGGAGAGAAGTGGGGAGATGAGTGAGGGGTTGGGAGGTGCCAGCTCTGACGGGAGAGGGTCAGAAGCCTGGACGATACCTTGACCCTGGTTCTCCAACACGGAGGGTGGTAGAACCCTGCCCCCAGGATAGCCCATCCCCCACCCAAGGAACCCATCCTCTGACTGAAGTGCCCCCCACACCCAGCAATCCCCTATTCCCCTTTGATAGGTCTCTTCTACCACACAACTGCCTGCAACATCTCTGGCCATTTTCCCTTTTCTGACTCAACCACAGCACAAAACATATCATTCATTTTGACGCTTAATTACAACAGGCCACCTGGGTCCCCACCCTAAGACAGTGGAAGCAGCACCACGCTGGCCTGGCCTAGGAGTCAAGAGATCAGAATTCCAGGCCCATCTGGCCACTAACACCCTGGGTGACCTTGAGCAAGTCACTGCCCCTCTCTGAGCCTTAGTTTTCTCAATACGATAAAGAATGAGAGTGATAAAGACAAAAGAGAACATCAATAATAACAGTATCAATAATTCTTACCCTTTAGAGTGCACTTACTGTAGACCAAGTGCTGTCACCCGTTTATATGCTAATTCAAGGTTCCAACAACTCACACCACCTTTGGCTGACACATCCACTTAACCACCTGTACCATTTACTTCTTTAACTTATTTCTTTTTTACTTAGTCTCACCCTAAGCAATAACACGTGAAGCCAAAAAGTTCAGATACTAGTTATGTATTTCTAAAGCACATAAAAGCTAGACAAAAGTTTGCTCACATAAGATCTGAATTATCTCACGTACCACTAGCAATGAGTGTACACACTTTGGGAAACACTGCATTAACTCATAATGAATCCTCACAGCTTTAGACGAAGTGCTACCATTATTATTTCACTTTACAGAAAGAGGAAATTGAGGCTCAGAGAGGTTGACTTGTCAAAAATCACACAGCCACTAAGTGGCAGAGCAAGAATTTGAATCCAGGTCTGACCAACACCAAAGCCAGCACTCTTCATCATGTCAGCATTTCCCAAAGTATGATCTGGAGAAAACCATTCCTAGCAGAAGTGCCTTGCAAAAAGGTCACCACCAAGCAAATAAAATTGGGAAACAACACCTCTGAAATGTGAATGTGTAAGGGTTCTGACAAGTCCTGCAGGTATCGCTTTAAATTTTTCACCCAGTGTCTCTCAAAACTTTTCAGTCTCAGAATCCTTTTTCACATCACACGCCACAAACACCATCCCGTGTCCCCGCCACAAGATACAGGGGGTTGTTGCCAAAATGACCAGGCTCTTCCAGACCAGACCGAACCCCTTCAGCACTCACCTGCCAGTGCTGAGGTCCAGGCTGCTGCCATAGGGAGAAGTGCGGAGGCCAAAGGGCGAGACCCGAAGCTGCAGCTGGGACTGGGGTGGGGGTGGCAGACTGGAAGCGGCCGGCAAGGGTGCAGTGGGTGAGACAGGAGGCCGAGGGGGCGGTGGAGGCGGCGGTAGTTCCTTCTGGGGGAAAGGCACTAGCAGCGGGTCGGGCCCTGGGGGCTGTTCCTGGCTCCGCTCCAGGCCCGACACTTTAGGGACTACAGAGAGTTTTGCTTCACAGTTCCCATTGAAGGCGCCATGGGGGCCTGAGGCTGTGAGGGCAGGACAGCAGACATATTCAATTGAGGCCCATGTTCTCCCGACCTCCCTCCCTTGTTGCCAACCCCAGTTCTAGGGAACCAACCTTTGCTGGTTGAGACAGTAAAGGATGGGTCGAGGTCATCATCGGAGACCTGGGGAAAAGGGCAGAGACAGGATCAGGTTCTGGCCAAGCCCTCCCCCAGGAAGGTAAAAGTCTTTGCAGGCTGCTAGGAGCTGGTAGTAGTGGCAAGTCTTATCCATCAGTTTACATGAAATACCCAAGACCTAGGGCTCTAGGGAGTTCATGGGTAGAGAAAAAAATGGAGCAGCTGAACCTGAGACTCTGAACAGTCAAGAGAACTGAATCCAGGCAGCACTGAATAGCAGAGAAACAAACCAAAGCAAAATGTCTCATATCACCAACTGCTGGCCCATCAGCATCCCTGGCTTACAGGTTTATGTGGTCTGTAAGTGTCAGCAG
>PVHY01031969.1:0-12207 GCA_004024945.1 Uropsilus gracilis | reverse complement strand
CTACTACACTGTTGGTGGGAATGTAAACTAGTCCAACCACTATGGAAAGCTGTATGGAGGACCCTCAAGTTAATGAAAATGGAATTACCATTTGACCCAGCAATTGCTCTCTTGGGAATCTATCCAAAAGAGACCTATATGTGGGTACAAAGGGACACATGTGCTCGGATGTTTACCGCAGCACAATTTATAATTGCAAGGACATGGAAGCAACCTAAATGCCCCCAAACAGATGACTGGATGAAAAAAAATGTGGTACATATACACAATGGAATATTACTCAGCAATTAAAAATGACAAATTTGATGAATTTATGGAAACCTGGATATACCTAGAAGAAATCATTCTAGTAGAAACGAGCCAGATGGAAAGGGACAGAAACCAAATGGTTTCACTAATATATGGTCAACCAAATGAAACTGCACAAGAGGAGAATGGGGACCAGCTGGAGCGGGTGGGAGGGGGAGGTGGTGGGTGACCCCCAGGGATTGAAATGATGTGAAATATAGATAAATAAAAAAAAATAAAAATAAACTTTTGTGTACACACCTAAAAAAAAATGGTAGGTATTCTAGAATTCTTAAATAATGTGCATAAGAAATTTACTTAAGAGAAAAAGAAGTCTGCAGTATAGTGGATAAGTGATTCATATTTTGGGAAATAAAAAAGAATCTTGAATGCAGAAGGAAGGTTGACAGAAGAGTGATGATGACATCATTTAAGACACATTTAGCATGTTTTACAATTTAACATCCTATCAGATATGAACATATATAACTTTGATGACATATTTATATTTTTATAAATAAGTGGC
The DNA here is from genome assembly GCA_004024945.1 of Uropsilus gracilis. Taxonomy (NCBI): domain Eukaryota; kingdom Metazoa; phylum Chordata; class Mammalia; order Eulipotyphla; family Talpidae; genus Uropsilus; species Uropsilus gracilis. The sequence continues at coordinate 11,393 of PVHY01031969.1, read as the reverse complement.
TTTTTTTCTTATCAGTTTGGCACGAATGAAAACAATCATATTACTTAGGAGAGGGCATAGTGACATGGCAATTCTGATTTTGAACTGGTAGGAATATAAGCTGGGAAAATATTATACATTGTTTCACACATTTTGATCATAAAAATATGCCAATTCATCCTCAGTAAATAATAAATGATAGACATTGATGTTTAGCTATAGAAACACTAATAACACTGCATTTACAAAAACACTTTTAAAACTAATATGAAATAATAGTAAAATAATTGTATACACTCTAGATTATTAGCCAAATTTTAAAGTATGTATTTTTCAGAAATATTTATTACATAGTAAAATTTACATTATATAAAATAAAACCCAACATACCAAACTATATACATAATGATCACAATCTCTATTGCACTCACAGAAACATAAAGGCTAATATATATATATATATATATATATATATATATATATATATATATATATATATATACAGACACACAGTAGAATACTACTCAGTTCTTATAAAAATGATGAAATACTACCATTTCAACAACATGGATAGAGCTAGACAACATTATAGTAAGTGGAAAATAAAGAGGCAAAACAGAATAATAAACAACATTAAACCAATATGTTTCTTAAACATTTGACTGCAGAATGTCAGATACCAGATGAAGAAGGTGAGGGTAAGGTGGGCCCAGTGAACTATTTTGGAGTATTATTGGATTGGTGGTGGGCATGATGTGAAAACATACATAAGTGAAGGTTTGAATCTATAATCCTAAAACATATATTCATCTTTATTTGCATCTTTATTTACTCATCTGTCTTTGGATATTTCAGTGGTTTCTATACCATGCCTATTGCAAATAGTTCTGTGATGAACATAAGAGTGTATGTAGCTCTTCAAGTTAGTATTTCACTCTTTGAGTAGATATGTAGGAGTGGAATTGCTGTATCATATGGTTTGCTGCATCTATCTTTTTTTCTATTTTAAGAGTTTATCTATTTTTAAAATTTTAACAACTTCTGCACTGTTTTCCATAGCTACTGATCTAGTTCACATTCTCACCAGTGGTGTATGAGGGTTCTATTTTCTCCACACCCAAGCCAACATGTTTCCACTCTTTATGATACATGTCATTATCAGGAGCATGAGTAATTCATTTTCCCAGTTATGTGAAATACTGCCAAAGACAGCATTTCTCTCTCTCTCTCTCTCTCTCTCTCTCTCTCTCTCTCTCTCTCTCCTCAATTAGTCTCTTGGCTGAGCTGGCAGTCTGATCATGCAGGACTCCTACCCTAAACTCCAACCTCCATGTATTTTGAGATAATCTTCTAAAAACAAGGAAAAATTGACTGTCCAAGGCAAGCAAAAGCAGAGAAAATTCCATCACTACTATACCTGCTAACAAAAAGTGCTTAAATGATTTTTCAAATGAAATTAAATTATGTTAGTTAATAATATAAAACCATATAAAAGTATAAACTCACTGTCAGTGAAAATACATAGTTGAATTCAGAATACTCTAATACACAATAAGTATTAAAATAAGTAGAGATGCTCTCTCTAAGGTCTTCAAGAGATGTATGCACCCTCAAGTTCATTGAAACTTTATTTACAGTTGTCACATTATTGCAACAACCTAAGTTTCTGTTGAGCTATGAATGGATAAAAGTTATATATTGTACATGCACACATATGATTACATAATGCATATATAATATATAACACATATTAAAGTATATATTTATAATTTCATTTTATTTTAGGCATAGGCAGGAAGGAAATCCTGCCTTTTATGACCACATGGATGAATCTGGATTATATTATGTTAAGTAAAATTGGCTAGTTGAAGAAATATCAATGCAGCAATTTATCAATTATATTTGGAATCAAAAATAGTCAAACTCATAACCAGAGACTAGAATTTGCAGTGATAATTGCCAGGTGCTGTAGGGAAGGGTGAATGGATAAAATATTAGTTAAGGATAAAGATTTTCAGTTATAGAATGAGTGCTTTCTTGGGATATAATTTACAAGTTTACAATAGTTCAAAATAATTATACTTTGAAGCTGTCAAGAGAGTAGTTCTCAACACACACACAAATTTGACTATGTGAGAAATAAATAAGTTAATTGACTTGTTTATGATAACCATTTCACATTTACACGTATATAAAACCATTATGGTGAATACCTTAAGGATAAATTTTTACAATTTCAAAACCACAGGGTATACATGCAATGAAATAACATTCAGCCTGTAGAAAGATGGAGCTCCTACCATATGTGACAATGTGGATGAATCTGAAAGTAAATCAGTCACAGAGGGACATATACTACATGATTCTACTTGCTTGTGACTCTAAAAGAGTCAAAATCATAGAAAAAGAATAAAATAGTGTTTTCCAGTCATTGAAAAGAGAGTGGAAATGAGGTGCTATGTCAAAAAGTATAGCATTTAAGTTATACAAGATTAATATATTTCAGAAATGTTTTCTACAGCATAATGTTGAGTTAACAAACCAAGAGGGAAATTAGAGATCTCTTGACCCCATTAGGTAGTGATTTTAAAAAACAATAATCAACCTGACTGTAACCAGCCTGGTCCAAGAATTATCCTCCTCTTGGCCTCTACTGGGCCCTGGTTCACTGCCCAGCCTCCATGTCATTTATCTAGTTGCCAATGTCCAACTCACAGAAGATGTTACTGCTTCATCTCAAAGGAAGCACCTGTCAAATGCTTCCAAGTAACCATGAAGGATATAAGCAACTTGTAAAACTGAGACAAAACAATCTTTAGGTTCTCCAAACTACTATGAAGGCAGTTATTTCAGAGGTATCTCAAGTAAGAGACAGTTATTTCAAGAGGTATCTCAAGTAATCCCACCCAGAATCAGGATCATACTTCCAATGATTATTTTCTTCCTTATTTGGTCTTGGCAAGCCCAACATCTACTCTTTGGCAAATATGGGTGCTTCTGCGATGTAAGTGAAATAGAAAGGGAACAATGATAAGGACCAGGAGTATGGGACCATTATCTGGATGTGGGTCCTGGGATTGAGGATAATGTAGAACAGGATGCTGTAATGGTATTCACCAAGCTGTTTGAGTACTGCCTGAAGATAATGGTCTCAGTGCCTGACTAGGCCTTGGGTACTTTGATCACTACCACTGGGACTATAACACCAAGACAGACTGATCCTTTGGGGACAACAAGACTGGAGCAAAGAGGAGTCCTGAAACAATGCTGCAGAATAAACTTAAAAATTTGACTTCACCAGGCACAAGCTTATGTGAGTTCCTGGTGCTTTATCATGCTAAAAATATCTTTGGGCCCAACAACCATAAGTTTTTCATCCTTGCTGGTATTTTGCATCTCTTTTCCCCTCCCCCAGAGTTTGCTCATCATTACTCTGCTTGTCTTTCTTTGTAGGCCAAACCACAGAAAATCAGGAATAGCAAGTACAGAGAGGAGGGAATTGTCACCAGGCTCTGTAACACTACATTCTTAATTCTTGTTCTGTTCACCTTTGTTTAGTTATTGTTTATCATTCTTTATCCTGAGGCAGCACTGGTTTACACCTTTGCTTATATTTCTGTAAGATCTTCCACTTCAGGGGTTGTACCCATCACCCAAATACCCATAGTCTGCCAACATAATCCATTATGTTCACTGCCCTCTTATTTTTGTTTTACCCCCCTCTGTCACCTTCATGTTCATGTTCTGTTAGCTTCACTTCTGTAATCAGTTTTCCAACATGGGTTCTTAATTTCACTTCTTTGACCCTTTACTTGGTTTCTTTATTTCCACATCTAAGTGAAACCATTCAGTATTTGTCTTTCTCCTTCTAACACTTAGCATAATAATCCTCTCCAGTTTTATTGATATATACAAACATGACAAGTTTTTCTTTTTTGATCACTGAATAGTATTCCACTGTTTATACATACCACAACTTCCTAATTCATTGACATTTTATTTGACTATTTAGAGTCTATTGTGGTACAATATAAATTTTAAGAATATTTGTTCTTTTTCTTCAAAGAATATCATTTACATGTGATTCCTGAAAACAAAATTCATAGAAGAAAACATAGGCAAAATACTTGATGACATAAACTTCAGTAATATTTTTGTAAATTCATTTCCAACAGCAATAAAATCAAAAGCAAATATAAACAATTTAGGCTACATTAAACTGAAAACTTTCTACCAGGGAAATAAACCATAATTAAAATGAAAAGAGATTTAATTGAGAAGAAAATGTTTGCTCATCTCACATCCTAAAAGAGTATGATATCAAAGATCTATAACTCAACAAAATAAAACATATAATCAGTAAAAAAATCAGTGGACAATTAGATAGGCACTTCTCCAACAACGAAACACAAGTGACCAACATAATCATAATCTTCATTTATTCTTAGGGAAATGCAGTCAAAACCACAATAAAATTCCTCCTCACTCCTGCAAGAATGGCCCATATCAAAAAGACATATACAGCAAATGGTGACTAAGATGTGAGAAGAAACTAATTTATTATACTGCTTTGTAGGATGCAGATTCATTCAACCCCTATGCAAAGTAGTATGGGGGTCCCTCAAAAAATTAAAAATGACTCTGTGATATAACCCAGCAATTTAACTCCAAGCAATGTATCCAAAGAACATAAAAAAAAACATCAATTTGAAAGGAAACCTAAACTCCCATGTTCTTAGCAGCACTATTTACAATAAAAAAGATATGGAAATAACCTTAAAATCCAGTAATGGAAAAGTAGATAAAAACATGGGGTTTTTATACACAATGGAGTACTATTTAGTCATCAAAAATATAAACACATGGCATTTGTGGCAACAAGGATGGAACTTGAAGGGCTTATGCTAAGTGAAATATATCAGGAGAAAGAAAAATATAGGATGGTGTCATTAATAAATGGAGTACAAATAAATCAAACAAAGGATCAGGTAAGTCCATACCTACTTAAAAACACTTGATATTTCATCACAGAACTGTGAAACAAGAGATGGGGGGAGAGGTGAGAACAAAATGGGGCGGGAAAACAATGGAATCTATTGGTGTACTATGGGTGTTTTGTTGGAAAGTGGGACCCTTTCTACCCAAATTATAAACAGTGATGTAAATCAACATTAACTCAAAATAAATAAGAAAATATTTTATATCCTATATAAATTTGGATAAAAAATTTATTGGTAAGAACATTAAACTTTGTATTATGGTTTTGTTACTTATGTGACACATTGAGAAAGATAACTAACCTTTTTGAGAATCACTTTCTTAAGCCTTGAAAATAGGGAAAACTTTTGAAATTCATTTTAGGTTTTCATAAAAATTATTTTAAAAAAGTGTGTGTGTGTCTGGCAAATAGTTGGAAATTAATAGTGGTCATGTTTTGTGTACTTTTGTTATTGTTGTTGATATTATTAAGAGTAATAGTGTAGACACTGAACTTGGTTCAATCAATAATTTTTATTTTCACAACTGAACTTTTGTTTCTAAAGCTTATGTAAAAGAAAGAGATTGTTAATTATTCTTTATAGTGGGATACTTTTAGCATGCCACTTAGCAATATAACTGAAAAATCAGCTCTTCTGGTTGCCATATTCCCTGCTTTAGAATGGCTTCACTGTGATGCACATGATATTGGCAGCCCTGGAGTTCACAAGTTAACATGGTAGAAAGCAGTTTTGAAACATGTATAGAGAGTTAAAGATGTTTATTTTCCAGGTACAATGCAATATAATTTTTCTTCAATTTGTACACTCAACAGTTAAAAACTATATTAACAGAGCAATAATGGGCCAAATTTTGCAAAATAGAGTTTTGTTTTAATGTGGGATTGATCATGAAGCTTTGTAGAAATGACTTGACTGTATGCAGTGTTAAGATGCATTTGTTCAGTCATCAACATTAGTGAATTAATTAAATGTAAGAGATGTTATTTCAGGCCACTTACCATGATTAAATCAGTCAATGTTATCAGATTAAAAACAAAGCTTGGAATTTTCATTGTGATATTGATATTGATGAAAGCTTACCTATACCTACCTTTCAACATGATTTTGTTAATTTGTTCCTCACTTCCTATATATGATTAAAGTTACCACATGTAGATTCTGCACTAATTATCCTACTAGAAAATACTTAATTCATTAAATTAAATGACTACTGTTTGATTTTTCTGAATATTTTCTAAAATTGTGAAGCTATCATTATCAGTGCCCAAGCTTGTAGTTAAGCAAAATCAGCTCTGAAGAATTAAATAATTTTTAATTTGTCAGTGAACAACAAATCCTTTCATAGTGTTATTACTCTGTAATCTTAAACCCTGTACATATAGAAGTAAACCAGAATTCTTTTGAATCTGACCTTTGTAGAATTCCAGTGAGGAAAATGAGTCTTGATAGTCTCATCTTCTGTTCTATCATCTTTTAAATACTCAGTAACCATTTTACTTGGACTGTGATGATGAGACAAATGGATAACAGTCTTTGTCATTACAATTTTTTACACATTTTCAGTCCATAATGCTCCCTGTCATTACAATTTTTCACGCATTTCCCCTTGTTCTGATTCTTTCTTTCCCCCTCCCTTCCGCATATGTGCATGTGTGTTTTGTGTGTATGTGTGTCCTTTATGTAAGTGGAGATTATGCTCAGCAACTTAATACCACTGACCACTAAGATTCAAGAAAGCACAACTTTAGAGCTGTCCAACAAAATTATTAAATAAAACAATTCACAGAAAAGGCAATTGGCTAACATTGAACCTGTGCTAGGGTGCCAAAATATGAGGTAAAGCATTTTGTTCCCACTCTCATAGTCACCTTCATAGTAATATCATCTATGAGAAAGATATTTAATGAAACTTGCTGGGTAAAGACTGAACACCCAAAGCATTAAAGGCCAAGTGAGTCTGCCAGTTCCTTTGACACTTGTGCAAAAGCAAAGTTACTATGGTGATAAGATGATAGAATTTGCAATAGATGCTATGAATGTACCTGTTCTAAATATTATTTATTCCTTGATGATCTACCCATGGAAATTCAAAGCAAATATTCTCTCAAGCTCTGAGGAAGCAGAGGAGTAAAACTACTGTGACCCAAAAAATCTTTCTTCAATAAGGGTCAAAAGGAATGAGTGGAATAAAAAACAATTGCTCTTTTAATCCTATGTCAGGAAAACTAATGGTCAGTGTTGTGTAAATTATCTGCTTCTTAGGTGGAAAACATCTAAAATAAAACCTACACTTCTCAGGGGGTAGGGATTCCTATAAGAGTAACTACTAACACTACTTTGTTTTATTTAATTTTTTGTAGAGTCAGGAGTTGGAAAAATCAACTGAGCCTAACCTTGAAACATGCTGAGGCAGCTTCTCCAAAGGCCTAAGCTACCCATAGCTAGATGATATGAGAAGCACTAACTTTTACAGGATTCCAAACTCTGCTGACATTGTTTTTTCATAAGTCTTGCCTGAGAACTAAAACTGTGAATGCCTGATGTACTGTCCAACAGTACCTTTTAAGCCCAAGAAGACTGCATTTTTATTTCTTTCCATATACTGTTAAATTAAAACAAAGAGTTCTTTGAATTTATTTCATTTCAAATGCCAACCTCTGAGATGTGCATATATTATATTCACAGTCAACAAACCACTGCAAAACCAACTGCTCCCCTCTTATTATTTGTGACCCCAAGCTGGCTTTTCCCACTGTGGACCCAGCATCCTAATCCATACACTGTGACCCTCTGCTTTTGTAGTTCATGTGTTTCAGCAAGGAAAATGAAGTCACCGGCACTTCACTGTAGGAATTTCTGTTCCGTGTGGAGAACTGTCTTTGCTTTAAGAGCCTTCTAATGTTTCACTTCAGTGGGAGGGAGACTCAATGATCATTTTTGATATGATGCTATAAATTTGATACTATAAATTTGCAAACAGTTTGATAGAAGTTAAAGAACACTAAAATGATTAAGAGGATTATAGGTTTCTATAGAAAAATGTAATGGGTTAAATGGTTTGGGCTAGATAGTCTGTCTAGAGGTGAAAATGGAGTTTCACAATTCTTGAACAACAAAGACATCCATTTAAAATGAATCATTTTAGTAGAACTGACAAAACATCAGTGAGTGGATTTTATAGGCATTTTGAGTTTTGGTTAGTGGAAAAGGAACAACCATAGATTGAGATCTGATTTTTGACTTAGATTTGTTGACCACATGCTATGTGTCCATTTATCAATCACTTCTTTCTTTTATTGCCTTCTTATTTTAGAATACGGTATTTTAAGATGATTCCATAGGTTGCTTACTACTCAGCCATATGGCAATTTTGAAGCTTGTGAAATTTCTACTGTGTTCTCTCATCTGATCTTTTTTTTTTTCCTGGAATCCTTGTGCTTGAGTGGAAACCTCAATGACCAGCTCTGACAAACTCGAACATCTGTAAAAATTCCGATAAATAGAACTGTAATATGACACTTCTGTGCATCCAATATGAGAATCTCCACAAAAAATCTTTCTCTATTGTATAGCTACCAGTAAATTAAAGATAAAGACTAATTTATCAACTTTGGTCTCAAAGATACTAACAAGACTAGCATATGATCACTACCTAATATACATGCAACATGAATGAACAATAAAAAATTTATGATGCTAACATACTGAATTTGGGGAACTTTTGCTATTGAAATATATTTTAGTCTACCTGTATTCATTTGCTTGCCTCTCACATTAGAGTATAATTCCCTATAGGGTACTGTCTATAACTTTTGCAGATTTTCATCCTACAACTGAATGCATTAAATATTGTTTTATTTCTAGACTTTTCAGACTGGAGGAGGGGGAGGTGCAGATTGACTAGAATGTAATAGAGAAAATGAAACTGCAGGTCTAAAGGATAGTCACAGTTTTACCCATGTACTTACAATTCCAAGACATGGCTAAAACAAAGAGTATATCAAAAGAATTTATTTACAAGGAGTGGCAGAAAAAGGAAAAACAAGAGTGACTAAGGCCACAAATTGCCATAGTATACACAGTGAACATTAGTTCAAATGAAAAGTTTCTTGTGCCATATGGCACTATTCTTTTGATGAGAGCCTGGAGGTGATGGCATATCAATATGTGGTAGAACAGAGCTCAACTCACAGTTACACTTTGGGGTAACTGTGGGTGATACTGCTGAGGCAGCACCACAGCAGCCAACAGCACTTATCCAGAGAGTGGTTGCTGGAGTATTGCTGAAGGCAACAGCAACAGGAGGTGGTGCTTGACATTCTGGAGATAAGAGTGGCGGTCAAACAGTTTTATGGCGGATCAGAAGAGATAGATCACTCTTAGAGGTGACTAGGCACAGGTCAACAACAGTCAGTGGTGACCAGCAGATGGTGATATGATCAAGCACCAGTATACAACGCTATTTGGCACTGGCACAAGCCAGTGGTATTCCTCTTAGAGGAATCCAGCAGGGGCCAGGAGTGTTTATCGGCAGGTGATATCAAGGATCCAATATCAGGTACAGCTCTTGGTGGTGATGCTGGTCATGCCAGAGGCAAGAATCTAAAGGGTGCATCCAAGGTCTCAGAAATCTTTAAGCTGGAACCATGTGTCTTTCCAGGAGACAGTGTCTTAATGTGTCAGTTCCAAGCAAGTATGTTCCTAGTCATCTGCTATACTGCTTTTTGCAGTTTTGAATATAAGGTTTTCAAGCCTGATTTGCACATATTGAAAATTGGCACTGATTTCAAAAGTTGATTGGCACTGGTGTAAGCTCAAACCTGATTAGCATGTTTTCAAAACTGTCACAGGATTAAAAACTCATTTCCAGTGGCATGAAACTTGCACCTGCGCTGAGGGCATCTTATGCTGAAGGCAAAGCAGAATAAGAGGAGATCTTTGGCATCAAGGAACCAGGAGCTGTGAGGCTCCTCTTACAAAAGAAGGTAAGATTTTTTTAAAAATCTCCTATCAATAAAATTATTGTCCTATTAGACACAGATTTCTATTAAAACAAAAATAAAATATAGGTGGGATCTGCGCCTGCTCTGATTAGCAGGCACCCACAGCTGCTGGCGAACCTAAGCCAGCAGCTGCACACACTCAGCAACCATATAGCACCCACTGGACCGTTCTGCCTTCAAGCTGATGATATGGGGACGCAGGGGCCGGCCAGGACCTCAGGAGCGGCATGCGGTCAAGACTGGATCCACCTTTGGTCCAGGAATAGCGGGGGTGGGGGGATGACACCTTTGCTGCTTCACCTTCATTCCACTTATCTCACAGGAGGACTAATAGCATAAATGTGTACACAGCGACATAGAATGGATGAGGAGCCAGAAAAGAGCCTGTGCAAACTCATGTGTGGAACACAGAACAAGGATCATTCAGAAAGATAGTAGACACTGGAATTGAGAAACAACTGATAAAGAGCTATCAGAACTTCATCTATGGCTTCACCGGAAGCTGATGAATGAAAACCCCATGTGGAACTTGCTACCCAAGGAAACATGGCTCCCTTCCCAAGCCTTGGGAGAGCAGGCCTGCGGAGTCAGGGCATTGGCTTCACAGCAAATCTGCGAACAGACAGTGAGGAGATGACCTGCAAGGTCCATCAGTGGATGCCTGCCCTCATCGAGAAACCTACTCACTGATAATGGCTCAGGGAAAGGATCCCCAAAGCCAGAGGTCAGAGAAATGGGGTGCAAAGATAGCAGAATGGCAAGGAGATCGTACTGGAGCCAGCAACTAGAAGACATCGATTGATTCCAAATGAACATGGACTGGGTGCCCAATACAAAGCTAAGGACTAAAAATCATCAAGCACAATGTTCCATGGGCCTGGAACACAGTCCCTCATCCGACAAATGTACAAAGCCACAGAAAAAGAGAACAAAGGACCGATGAACCCAACATAAACCAAAAAAGAACAATGAGAGTGGAGATGGAGAAACTGAGTGAATACAAGGGGGTGGGGGGTGAAGGAGGGAAGGCATCCCAGTAACCATTTACCTATGTAAGAATTTAAAAGAATTTAGAAAAAATTAAAATGAATAGAAAAAAAGGAAAGAAAAGAAAATATAAAGACATTTTTTAAAATTTAATTTATTTATTTGTATATATTTCACATCATTTCAGTCCCTGGGGGTCACCCACCACCTCCCCTTCCCACCCGATCCAGCTGGTCCCCATTCTCCCCTTGTGCAGTTTCATTTGGTTGACCATATATTAGTGAGACCATTTGGTTTCTGTCCCTTTCTATCTGGCTCGTTTCTGCTAGAATGATTTCTTCTAGGTACATCCAGGTTTCCATAAATTCATCAAATTTGTCATTTTTAATTGCTGAGTAATATTCCATTGTGTATATGTACCACA
>PVHY01031968.1:0-12192 GCA_004024945.1 Uropsilus gracilis | reverse complement strand
AACCCCTCGCCGCAAGCTACCTCCGCTGCCCCTGGGAGCCAAGCCCCGCCTCCAGGTTCCTACGGAGACGCGCCCATCTTGCCCACCCTCAGGTTAGATAGCTGCTGAAGGTCATTGGCGCTGGTTCCAGGCCCCTGGGAGGGTCCCCCTCGCCGCACGCCACCTCCGCCGCCCCTGGGAGCCAACGCCTCGCCGCACGCTACCTCCGCTGCCCCTGGGAGCCAAGCCCTGCCTCCAGGTTCCTCCGGAGACGCGCCCATCTTGCCCACCCTCAGGTTAGTCATACTTTTGTCACTCATAATCCCTGAAAATCAATGAAGTGTTTTCTTTCATGCCCACTCTTTGCGATTGACACACACACACACCCACCCACCAACCCTCAACACAGGGCTGGGCATAGTGGCACGTGCCTGTAAGAGGCAGCCTAGAAAGCCACGGTGGTAACCGGGGATCGCAGTTCGAGTCCTGCCTGGGGCAACGTAGTGAGACCTAGTTCCAAAAAATTAGCTGGGTGTGATGGCACGTGCCTGTAATCCCAGCTACCTGGGAAGCTGAGGCTGGGGACTGCTTGAGTCTGGGGTAATGTGAGCCTGCAGTTCCGTGGGCAAAAATAGTGAGACCTAGTCTCAAAAAACAAAAAAAACCCTCAACATAGAGTTGAATGGAACAATAAGAATTCATTCAAATTGCATATATCCACTCATTCATTGTTTTTTGTTTTTTTTTTTTTTTGAGACTAGGTCTTGCTATTTTTGCCTGTGGAACCACAGGCTCTCGTTGCCCCAGGTACCACAGACTCAAGCCATCCCCAGCCTCAGCTTCCCAGGTACCACAGACTCAAGCCATCCCCAGCCTCAGCTTCCCAGGTAGCTGGGATGACAGGCGCGCACCACCACGCCCAGCTATTTTTTTGGAACTAGGTCTCGCTACGGGTCCCAGGCGGGACTCGAACCGCAATCCCTAGCCCTGGCCGCTTCATAGGCTGAAGCTTACAAGCACGAGCCACGGTGCCCGGCCTCACTCATTCATTGTTGTCCCCCACCCTCGTCTTTTTCAGTTCACTCCTTTTTATGATTCAGCAGTATTCCACTGTATGAACCAGTATACCCAATCACCAGCTGAAAGCCACCTGGGCTGGTTCCATCTTTTGTCTGCCACAAAGCAAGCTACTCTCTGAACATTAGTGAGCAGGTTTTGTGTGACTGAAATATTTGCATATAAGTTAAACAAGTTTTATTAATTTCTCTTGGGTACCAGGAATGGGACCCACTAGGTCATATGGTCATTGCGCTTGCTTTTATAAAAAAAAAAAATGGCGGCTAAACTGGAAAAACTGTTTTCCAAATGGCTGTATCACTGTGCATTCCCATCAGCAGTGTAATGAAGTTTTCCAGTTGATTTTGCATTCCTGCTGTGTCAGTGGTTTTGAAATTTCAGTTTTCCCAATGAAATGGCAACTCATTGGAGTTTTAATTTGCATTTTCTAATGGCTAATGAGGAAACTACAATTCTGAATAAGATGCCAGTTGTAAACTTTCTATTTATATAATAGTTGAAACCACAGCATAAAAAGGCACCAGTATTTTTAAATTTCAGATAAGGCTAATATGAACAAGTCCTAATATGAAGCTAACACAGACACACACAATATAATGTAGAAAATCAATTTATCAAATACTGTGAAAAACGATTCAACTATAATATTTAGTACACAAATATTAATACAAAATATTGCGTATGAATTTATAGAATCTACAATGACTCGTTTACAATATAAAATTAAATAAAGCTATCATTATTTGGTTTGAAAGTGACTATTTCACTGCCACCTTTGTAATTTTTTATTAAAGAAAATAAAATATAGAAGCATCAAGGTTTCAGTTATAAATTTCATCCGCTGCAAAGATGCAAATCTCTGACAATTATACGTAAATATTTGTGTCTCTAAATGGCAAAAACTGGGGGAAAAAAAAGACCATATCTAAGAAATCTTTATATTACCAAATATCTAGTTTCCCCCCAATAGTCTCATTTATTAGCTTATTTATTTAGTTATTGAATGGTTGATTGATTTAGGCTAGGTCTCGCTATTTTGCCCAAGAACCACATGCTCACGTTGCCCGTGGCACCATGGACTCACACGATGCCCAGTCTGTTTCCCAGGTAGCTGGGATTATAGGTGCGACCACCACGCCCCAGCTATTTTTTGGGACTACATCTTGCTATGTCGCCCTGGGCGGATCTTGAACCTGCTGACTCAAGCCATTCCCAGTCCTGGCCTCGCTCCATAGGCTGCGATTAAAGGCATGCGCCACCATGCCTGGTCCTCATTTATTTTTTAAAAACTTTTTATTGAATAGCTGGGCGTGGTGACACGCACCTGTAATCCCAGCTATCTGGGAGGCTGAGGCTGGGGACTGCTTGAGTCCGTGGTACCACAGGCAACATGAGCCTGCAGTTACATGGGCAAAAATAGCAAGACCTAGTCTCATAAACAAACCAACAGTAAATAAATAAATTGACTGCCCTGAAGTCTCATTTACTTTTAAAATTGAATTAGAATCCAAAGAAGGTTCACTTTTTACAACTGGTAGATGTGCTTCTAATGTCTTTTTTCTATGCCACCTATTTGTTGATGAAATAAAAATAAATTGTTTTAGTTCCCAAATATATAAATTTTGCTGACTACATCCCTGGGGTATCATTTAATAATTTCCTCCTTCCAGATCTATCCTATAAACTGCTAGCTACCCTAGAAGCTGTGTAATTGAGGTTCATTTTTTGGAGGCAGGAATATTTCACTGAGGGTGTTAAATTATGAGGCACATACCCGTCCTGGTCAAAACACAATGTGAAAGCAAAACTGTTAGTAAAAAGATGAGGCGGAAATACGCTATCACCATGAGTAAATACTGAAAACCAAACAAAGTTTTATATAATTGAAAACATAGCACCTACCTGCAATTCTTGTAAAATGGAAGCTGCCTCTTTTACATCCCCGTTCTGTTCTTTTATAGTGGCCAGTGTTTTTGTTAGCCGAGCACGCTCAATTTCAACGTAAATCTACAAATACAGAAATTCCTATCATCAAAACTCCTACAGAAAATGTAAAAGGTACAACTGAACCAGTACTCAGAGTAGGTGTGAAAGCACATATCTTACAACCACAAAGCTCATTACCCTCCATGTACACAAAGAGATGCATGACACTTTCTACCTTTCACTCATACAAGGAAGAGTACATCTCTATAGAATGTTACCCACATTTTGCAACTTTACTATGAGAACCTAAACATGAAATCACTGTGTTTAACAAGTAACAGGACCACAGTTCTACATAAATGACACTGCCTTTAACAGGACTGGAAAGAAAATGCAAGCTGCCTATTTAAAAGAATTTTTGAAAAACAACACTCTACAAAGAGAACAAGCAGTTCAGTATCTACAATTTCACCAATAGCCTGACTCTGATTCACTTTTTAAATACAAGGTTACTTGCTTTAAATATACCTGATCTTGCTACTTTTACTTCTAGGAAGAATATAGGAAAACCAAACGAAGGATCAGAAAAAGAAAAAACTAGCAGACAAATTATAGATCTGAGATAGACAGCAGGGGAAGAGGAAGTAGGAGGGTTAAAGGGTAGAGAAGAGCATAACGGACTATGGTAACAGTTCACGGGTGATGTGGTAGTGGGATATTTATGAAGATTTGATTGATCCAAGGAAGAAATCAAATATTGTGCAAAAGGGAACAACAAGGCAAAAAAATAAAATAAATGAATGAAAGGGAAAAATAACTGGTCTTGGGAAATATTAAAGCTGTTAACATTTCTTAGAGCTATACACAACTTAGTGGATTTATAATTTCCAACATTTCCAATTAAACATTATATAAGACTATAATCTATAGTCTTATAGATTATAGACTAGGGAACTAATATCCTGGCTTTGGACTGTTTATCTTGTTAATATTTGGTTGTACAACACCCCCCTTTTCCAAGCCTACCTCTAAAAACTTTAATCCTCCCAAAAACTTTTATCTCCAAGAGTAACAAAGTACTTACAGCTTCCTAAATTAACCAAGTGTTTGGGTATTTTTGTAGTTAATTTACCCTATGTATAAAACGACCTTTTCCCTACTCCCCAGCCTGCAGAATTTTTATTCATTCTTAAAGTCAGCTCAGCCATCGCCAATGCTGAGTCTTCCAGGGGCACCTTAGCCTGACAGGGACAAAGGACCCTTTTGGGTCCCACCATGCTGGGGCACAGGAACTATTCCCATGTCCGTTGTTTATGACTGTGAATGCCTTGAGGCAGACAACAGTGTCATGCTCACGGTGGACCTAGCACAACACAGGTGGCTCAATAAATATACACTAAAGCAAACCGACAGTCAAAGAGGCAATAACCAAATATAAGCAAAGATTGTCCTCAAATTGTAAAAATTTATCTAGAAAACAAGCATGTTTATCAGTCATCATTCACACTTGTCCTTTTCAGGGAGTGAGATTAAGGGTGAGGGAGAGGAAAGGCACTGAAAGGAATGCAAATAGAATCAGTGAAGCCTTAAAAATTAGCTTTAAGTTGCAAATATTCTATTAATTTAAAATTAAACCCTGGCTGTTCCAAACAAAATTTTCAAGCAGACCTAGGTCAGGGTAAAAAAATAACATTATCTTTAATTCATTATTACCACTTAAATCTGTGGTAAGATCACTATTTTAAACATACGCATGTGCATACAGGAAGACACTAAAGGAGATGTAATAGACACTGGCTGAACTAAGGTGACAACATTTTTAAGTATTTTATCCTAAAAAATAAACACATACCCTTACATAGAATCTTTAAATACAGAGAAGATCTCTGAATACAAAAATGTCATCAAAAAACTTACCTTTCCCTCTGTAACCATTCGCAGAGTATCAATTAATCGAAGCTTGATGGGAAGATCTGTGATTTCCTCGACATAAGTACAGCACTGCTGAACCATTTTTGCAACCGCCTAAAATAATAAAAAACCATTCTTAAGTAAAATTTATTCCTCATATGGGAAAAAATGCTTAATTGATGAAGTGTTATGGTCAAGTATGACCCCAACAAGCAACTGTAGACACTGAAATGCCTATACAAGAACAACAAAGTCGGGCCGGGCATGGTGGTGCATGCCTGTAAGCTTCAGCCTATGAAGTGGCTGGGCCTAGGGATCGCGGTTCGAATCCCACTTGGGGCAACACATCGAGACCTAGTCCCAAAAAATAGCTGGGCATGGTGGCACATGCCTGTAATCCCAGCTATCTGGGAAGCTTAGGCTGGGGATTGCTTGAGTCTGTGGTACCCCAGGCAACATGAGCCTGCAGTTCCACGGGCAAAAATAGCGAGACCTAGTCTCAAAAAAAAAAAAAAAAAAAAAAAAAACAAAACAGCAAAGTCGTGGGCACAGTGGTGCAGGCCTATAAGCGGCAGCCTAGAAAGCCATAGAGGGGACCCAGGATTTCCATACAAGTTCTGCATGGGGCAATGTAGCGAGACCTAGTTCCAAAAAAATAGCTAGGTGTGGTGGCGCGCGCCTGTAATCTCAGCTACCTGGGAAGCTGAGGCTGGGGATTGAGTCTGTGGTACCCCGGCCAACGTGAGCCTGCAGTTCCACAGGCAAAAATAGCAAGACCTAGTCTCAAAAAAAAAAAAAAAAAGTACAGCGTACAGCAAAGTCTCTCCAATGGCTAAAAACTGAACACCCAGAGGCTACGGAAACCTCTCAGCCACAGACTTCACTACTTCCCACTGACACTGGGGAGCTGACTGCACAAAAGGAAAGGTGAAGTAGGTATGCCTGGTGATATCTATTGGAAGGTTCATTGGCTATTTTTTAAACTTTTTTGCAGCCAATCAGGAAGGCATTTAAGAAGTGGTAGCAGCAGAATAAAGGAAAAATAAGGTGATGGGCTGGGGGAAGAAAAGCGGAGTCCAACAGTGGCTGTGACGGCAGTGAAGCCATGACCAACAGACACCGTGACTAAGGAATTAAGAGCTGGTGGCAGAGGCAAAGGTAAAGCAGTTTCATCCTCTGAGTGGGGAGGAGGAGGCATACCACCCATACTCACTTCAATAAAATGTGACATGAAAGTCACAGTATCTCCTGCCCAGTTTCCTCACAGGTAATATAAGCAGGTAGATTATAGTCCCTCCAGCTCTAACACTCTATGATCTAGGTCAGGGGTCAGCAAACATTTCATGTAAATTCTTGTAAATACTTAAATAGTAAGTATTTTAAGACTTTGGGGGCCACAGGGGCTCTGCAACAACTGTTCAACTCTGCCTTGTAACCCCCAAGCTGCATGGACAATACCTGGGAGCAGGGGTGTTCCAAAAGTTGTCTTCACAAAGGTGGCAGATAGGATTGGGTCCATGGCCCATTGTTTGCCAACCCCTAATCTAGATTCTGAACAGCATCCAACAATCCACTGATAATAATAAGACTTCTTTTTTTTTTTTTTTTTGAGACTGTTTTGCCCGCTATTTTGTCTTGAACCCGCGGACTCATGTGATTCCTAGCCTCAGCCTCACCATGTAGCTGGGATTACTGGTACGTGCCACAGCGCCCAGCTAAACATGACTCTTCGCCATGCAGAAAATGTTGATTATATTCAGCATATTTTGTCAGAGGTAGCAGCAAAGGAAACATCATGCTATCAGTTACACCTCAAAAAAACTGAAAAAAAGGCAAGGCATGGTGGCGCATGCCTGTAGGTGGCAGCTTAGGAAGCCACGGCTGGGGCAAGGGATCGTGGTTTGAGTCCTGCCAGGGGCACATAGCGAGACCTAGTACCAAAAAAATAGCTGGGCGTGGTGCGCGCCTGTAATCCCAGCTACCTGGGAAGCTGAGGCTGGGGATTGCTTGAGTCTGTGGTACCCCGGGCAACGTGAGCCTGAAGTTCCATGGGCAAAAAGTCAGAACTAGTCTCAAAAAAAAAACCAAACAAACAAACAAAAAATCACCTACTTTTGTTTACTTTAGTACAGGTTGTTCAGGAACTCCAAATTAGAAATCCTTTCAAAATTATTCCTCAGAAAACTAAGAGTCAGGTGTGGTGGTATCCACCTGTAATCCCAGCTACCTGGGAGCTGAAGCTAGGGATCGTTTGAGTCCACAGGTTCAAGACAATCCTGGGCAACATAGTAAGACCTAGTGTCTTAAAAAAAAAAATAAAAATAGCTGGGCATGGTGGTGTGTGCCTGTAATCCCAGGTACCTGGGAAGCTGAGGCTGGGGATTGCTTGAGTCTATGGTACCCTGGACAATGTGAGCCAGCGGTTCTATGGGCAAAAACAGCGAGATCTAGTCTCAAAAAAAAAAAACAAAAACCCCAAAAAACAAAAAACCAAAACTGAGAAGAGAACTAGAGCACACAGCAAGGGAGGGTGAGGAGGGAAAAATCAGGAGAGGGATGAGCACAAGAGATCAAGATGACTGCTCACAGGTGACGCATCGTGGGAGAATTTCAGAATGTAAACAATAAACAAAAAATTATTCCATAGAAGGCAAACCTCTTAGAAAATCAGAGAAAAATGATGGTTTATCTATGTTGGCTTCTCAAGCTAGAGAACTGACCACTAAAAGGCAGAGGAAAATCAATTTCACATTCACAAGCACTAGACTGCCTAAATAAATTAACAGGGAATTTCACATGCATGTAAACTTACTTAAAAACCAAAAAAAAAAAAAAAAAAAAAAAAAAAATTACAGTAACTTTGCTTATTGCAAAAAAGAATTTAACCCAATCTCAATACAAAGTTCAGTCTAGTTGCAGAATAATCAATAGAAAAAAGGATTTGGTGGCCGGGCACAGTGGCTCGTGCTTGTAAGCTTCAGCCTATGAAGCGGCCGGGGCTAGGGATCGCGGTTCGAGCCCCGCCTGGAGCCCGTAGCAAGACCTAGTTCCAAAAAAAATAGCTGGGTGTGGTGGTGCGCGCCTGTAATCCCAGCTACCTGGGAAGCTGAGGCTGGGGACTGCTTGAGTCTGTGGTACCCCGGGCAACGAGAGCCTGCGGTTCCACGGGCAAAAATAGCAAGACCTAGTCTCAAAAAAAAAAAAAAAGGATTTGGAGAAGAATCCTACATGTCTGTTTTTGGCTCCACAAGTACCCTGTTTGACAATGCTACTATCTATACTACTTGCAAGCAAAAAAAAAAATTAAAAAACCCCACATATTGTTCAAGGAACAGTATATCAAAAATGATATGTAAATGTGAAAAGTGAAATCATCTCCTACGGAGGATCATTTAAAAATATCTCAGGCAAAAGACAAGGAAACAGTAAAGAAAAATTCAGGTTCAATGACACCAAAACAAGAGATATAATCTTTAAACAAAATGAAGTGAAAATAATCTGTCTGAAAATGGCCTCAAAAACAAGTTAAAGAGTTTAATAAACAACATAAGATTAAGAAAACAATACATTACCAACTTGATGGACTGTAACACAATCATTTAAATTAGTAAATACGAAGACATAAAGCAACATAGAAAAGAATAAAGTCGCATCAACATTCTCAGTAAAGTTTTGTAAAAATATTCAAATAGATACAGATTGAGAGAAAAAAGTACATAACAAGAGAATATGACAATTTTTAAAAACTCTGGGATGCTGTAATATTGATTTAATAGATTTTAAAAGTTTCATAGTAAAGTTTTATAAATGTTATTTAAAAGCAAATACATTTGTTTTTTGAACAATCATGAACTCACTTGTTTTAACTGACTCCGTCTTTTCGACAAAAGCATAATATTTTCATTTAGTAAATCCCATTCTTTAGCCTCATAGCACATCTTCACTACTGCAACTAAGATACGGGAGGTAGACACCATATCAGAAGCCTGTAAGAAGGAAAACGTATTACAAGTCAGCAGAACAATGATAAGTGAAATTAGTGGTGACTGAGATTTTTCACTATAATCTACTTACAGTACGCGTCTGTTT
Organism: Uropsilus gracilis; assembly: GCA_004024945.1. Lineage (NCBI taxonomy): Eukaryota > Metazoa > Chordata > Mammalia > Eulipotyphla > Talpidae > Uropsilus > Uropsilus gracilis. Next base: position 3,210 of record PVHY01031968.1, on the reverse strand, counting down.
TTCCAGAGAAAGAAGGGTTTCGATAACTTCCTGAAGTCTTCCTTCCTAAAACAAAAAATGAAAAATGAACAAACACACCAACACAAAGCCAAACACCAACACAAAACCAAAACACTATTGTAAAATGAGATGCTTCTTTTTGGAGACTAGGTCTCACGATTTTTACCCGTGGAACCGCAGGCTCTCATTGCCCGGGGTACCACAGACTCAAGCAATCCCCAGCCTCAGCTTCCCAGGTAGCTGGGATTACAGGCAAGCGCCACCACACCCAGCTATTTTTTAGGACTGAATCTTGCTGTGTTGCCCCGAGCGGGACTCGAACTGCAAACCCTAGCCTTCACAGGCTGAAGTTTACGGGCACGAGCCACCGTGCCCGGCCTGAGATGCTTCTGATAGAAAAAAAAAAATCAGTGGCCTATTTGAGAGGAAAGGGACCACCTCTGTTACTACTTTTGTTTTATTTTTCTGATTCCCATGATAGTGCTTCTCCAGGATATTCCACAAGTCAGTGAGTCCCAAAGTGGGGCTCACAAGCCATTGTTAATATTTCAGAACACCTAAGAGGAATGGAATATAGAACAACAATGATTCAACAGCCAGGAGAAACACCACAGCTTTATTCTGGATTCTAGTCTATCAACTCACCGTGGTTAACACCTGGTACAGCTGGGCACAGTGGCTCGTTCCTATAAGCTTCAGCCTATGAAGCAGCCGGGGCTAGGGATCGCGGTTCGAGTCCCGCCTGGGGCCCGTAGCGAGACCTAGTTCCAAAAAAATAGCTGGGCGTGGTGGCGTGCGCCTGTAATCCCAGCTACCTGGGAAGCTGAGGCTGAGGACTGCTTGAGTCTGTGGTACCCCGGGGCAACGAGAGCCTGCGGTTCCACGGGCAAAAATAGGGAGACCTAGTCTCAAAACAAACAAACAAAAAACAAACACCTGGTACCTTGTTCTCAGCATACTTAACTGGCAGTCACTGACTTTGAGGACTAAAGACGGAAAAATGAAGGATCTCTTTAAGTTCTCCATAATCAATATTTTAAAACATGAAGTTTTAAGGAGGAAAAAAAAGGTGAAAAGATAGAAAACCCTAGCTTAGCTTTTGAATGACTTTAAAAAATAAGGTCACAATGCCCCCGAGAATACCCCAAAGCTATTTTGACTAAGTCGCTCCAACAGCAACACACTTCTTTGAGCTAACTGATAATAACCCCCAGCTCATATGCAAAAACAAAACAACTCCCTGGGAAATATATTAAGAAATGAGAATAACAAAATTCAAATATGAACCCAAATGACTATACACCAGGACTAAAATAAGCCATCCTTTTAGCAATTACTTTTTTTTTTCAATGTTTTATTGATTTAGCCTTGATTTACAAGGTTATATGGGGGGGGAACATCTTCATCTACGTGTGCACTATAGCCTCACCTCTCCCACCACGGACGTTCCGGTGCCCTTTCCTACCATGCAGTTGATGTCCTCTATCCTCCCCCCACTTTGGCAATCACTACATTTTTCAGAGTCTAAGATATTTTTGTTGTGATCTGCTAGTTCATTTGCTTTGGATACTGATATTTCACATACAAGAGAAACCATCTGGCAACTGTCTTTCACTTTCTGGCTTATTTCATTAGCATAATCACCTCAAGTTCCAGCTATGCTGCTGCAAAAGGCAAGACCATCTTTTTTTAATAGCTGAGTAGAAATCACACATTTTGATTAAAAAATTTTGTTTTTGCAAAAATTGCACAAAAATTGCATTTCATGTATTAATAACTGCGAATTAACTGGAAGTGATGTTTTATTTAGAAATTGGTCTTCTAATCATAAAAATTTTATCTTTTTTTTTTTTTTGAGACTAGGTCTCGCTATTTTTGCCTGTGGAACTGCAGGCTTTCGTTGCCCGGGGTACCACTGACTCAAGCAATCCCCAGCCTCAGCTTCCCGGGTAGCTGGGATTACAGGCACATGCCACCACGCCCAGCTATTTTTTTGGAACTATGTCTCGCTACCGGCCTCAGAAGGGCCCCAGGCACGATCCCTAGCCCTGACCGCTTCATAGGCTGAAGCTTACAGGCACGAGCCACCGTGCCCGGCTAAAAATTTTATCTTAATGGCATTTATGGATGATACACATTAGTATTCTTTTATTGATAAAAGAAATACTCAGTTTTGAATTAAAAGTACAAATAATGTTTGGACCTTTCAAAATATTGTTTTCTTGTTTTTCAAGGTAACTTTTAAACTATGAATTTCTTTTTTTTTTTTTTTAGCTAGGTCTCACTATTTTTGCCCGTGGAACCACAGACTCAAGCAATCCCCAGTCTCAGCTTCCCAGGTAACTAGGATTACAAGCATGTGCCACCACACCCAGCTATACTTTTTTTGGAACTAGGTCTCGAAACGTGCCCCTGGCGGCACGGCCTCGAACCGTGATCCCTGGCCCCAGCTTCCTAGGCTGCCGCTTATGGGCATGTGCCACCATGCCCAGCCTAAATTATGAATTTCTACGCAGCAACAGATATATTCTATATAGGCACTGTTTGATTCTACTTTAGCAAAAGTTGAAACACTTTATTACTAACATATCTCACAATGTTTCCGATGAAAGGAGAGCACCAGTTCTCCAAGTTCAAATACACAATGAATGCTGGTAAATAGCCATCAGAGGACATCAAAGAACAATCTATAAATTCTATAAAATTAAAGGCTAAGAAATTATAAAGACATCAAAGCAGCTTAGAGTTAGAAAATTTGATGAATTATTTACACAATCACCTCATGTTAAAGATTAGAAACTGAGACCCAAACACAATTCTAAGCAGAACTAAAGCCCAGGGTTTTTGCCTTCTGGTTCAATGTTCTTGCCACTAAGTGTAGTGCAACGAGTCAAAAGGTACTGCTGGTCACCTATCACTTTAAAAACTATCAGTCATGTGACCAGCATGGAGTTTACCATATGCTATTCTAATCTCGAAGTAGGGGGTCAAGGGAGCGCACCCTTTGTGTGAAGGGAACACACCCCTCAAAAGCCATGGGCTGCAAGTATCAACAAACAGTGACTATCTCATCAGAGAGGCCCTATAAAATCAAGTCATTCCAAGGTCAAGTCACTTAACCACCTCTTTTTTAAGAGGTGGTCTCTTGCCGGGCACGGTGGCTTGTGCCTGTAAGCTTCAGCCTATGAAGTGGCCGGGGCTAGGGATCGC
>PVHY01031967.1:0-12225 GCA_004024945.1 Uropsilus gracilis | reverse complement strand
CTGCATCCCCTGAAGGGAAATTCCAGCTAAGGTCATTCTCCCATTTTAGCATTACCTGTCCTTGAAACCTGCAATCTTAAACAGGAGACAGTGGGGGGGGCGGGGGGCCACACCCTATCAAGACCAGACTAGACAGAAAAGCAAAGTTTATTGTTGGATAAAGATGGGAAAACTATGAACAGAGAGGGTCCCGAATGGGTAGCTGCTGCACAGCAGAATACGGTTTTAAGGATTTCAGTAATGAGTGGAAAATTCCTCTGAGTACTCTGCATTGTCTTTTGGGGACTGGCAGAAGTCCAGGGCAGTGTCTAATCTAGTTGGTTCCGGACACCTGTGGAGCTGGAGCCTGGGTGTCCTTGACTAGATGATAGATGGGTATTTTGGAGTGAGAAGTCAGTGTTAACCTTGGCCCGTCCAATTGTTTCTTTATGGTGTGAGTTGGTCTACAGAATGTCCTATTTTTGAGCTGCTTTACGATGATGCCTCACAGCCAGGATCTGTAGCTGCACATATGCCTGACTTTCTCCTTCTTTCTCAGAGCAATGTGAAGACTGTTCCCTGTGAGTCCTCCTTTTGATTCTTTAATGAACACATTCAAATAAAGTCATCTCAGCTGAGTGGGCTCACCCAGTCTGAGGGGGTACACAGCTGAGACTCAGACACAGGAAATGTGTAATTACAGCAGAGGTGAGAGAGCAGGTCAATTGCTGTGTGTGAGTTAGTGGGGAAGAAAGGAGATTCTGGGGGAGAAGACATACCATGGTGGTGAGGGGGCACAAGTAAAGAACCTCTAGCCTGGTAAAGAGGGGAGGGCGGCACTCTGCAGAGGGATTGTCTATACAAAGGCTCCAGGGTGGGAACCTGTGATGGGCTGTGAGGCCAGAGGGCAGGTGCCAGACTGTATCAGGATGCATAGTGCAGGGAGGGAAAGACCAGTGAGGAGGAAATGACCTGAGGGAAAGTAGGAAAAAGGATTAGGAATTGGGGGGAAGGGTAGAGGATGAGATAGAGAGGAAGGAGAAGAAAGAGAAGTAAGCAGGAAGGGAAGATGGCAATGAAGGGGAACCAGGAGGGAATGAAGAGGGGGAAAAAGCAGGGGGGGGGTGTTGGGTAACTGTCCCAGTCTGAGTAGGTTCATCATGGTTTTATCAGATAGAAAATGGCAGAGCCCTTGAAATTATCTTTGTAGAATTTTGAGTAAGGAACAGCGGAAGAAACGGTTACTTAAGTTTCCCTCTTAAGTTTTCCTTTAGTTTTTCCCCTCATGTGCTCTCTCCATGTGCTCTCCACCCACTTCCCCCAGGGTGGAGATCTCTTACGTCACCACCACCGTCTCCCAGGCCCAGCAGTAACCACTGATGCACACACACGCCCACTGGGCCCAGGTGTACATGATGATGGAGAGGGCACAACACCACAGATGCTCCTCATAGAGGCTAATGGCAGAAGGGTGAAAAGCCCTGAGACCTCATTTTTACCCTACAGGGGAAGATTTGATTCTGAGCCAGAGTGAAAATTGCCAGGCCCTTATAAACTGGCCTGGATCTGATTCATGCTGTAAGATCGCCTCCTTGTGGTCTAGTGTCAAACCAATCGGGAGATGGGGCTAGTAGCCAGCAGCCGGAGTCAGGCTGACCTCTCAGCCAGGAATAGACAATCTCCCAGCCTCAGGTTCCCCATAAACAAAAGGCGACAATATGCCCTGAGATCCTCATTCAGCTGAGATCCCCACCACTACCGCCACTGTGTGCAGTTGGAAGGTGCTCATTTGATTCCTACTAAGCCCTAATGGGTAGGAACTACTACCACCCCCACTTCACATCAGTTGCAGAAGCAGAACTCGAACCCAGGACTCCTAGTCCTGTGCAGGGGTTTAGAAGCCTGGGCTGGCTCTTGGAAGGGGTCTGGCCCCTCCTGACAGGCTTGGGAAGCCACGACCGCGTGGGGCGGGACCGTGGGTGTCCCTGGCGCCCAAGGTGCCAATTAAATGCTTGTGGCTGTCTGGGGCCAGAGCTGTGAAGGGTGGCATGGCTGAGCAGGGGCCAGAGGAACCTGGGCGCGCATGGCGGCTCTTGGCGCTGTGTGGCGCCGCAGTGTTCCTGGCAGCTTCAGCGGCTGGTGGAGCTCTCCTGGCCTGGAATCTGGCCGCCTCAGTCTCCCGGGGGCCTCGCTGCCTGGAACCTGGAGTCAATGCCACCGTGACTCCCTGGGACCCTGCGCCTGAGATCAAGGAACTGCAGCACCGATTGGCAGAGGCTATCCAACGGGAAGAGGCCCTGGCCAGGCAGATGAACCAAGCCGAGAGTGTCCGTCGGGAGCTGGAAGAGACTTTGAGGGCCTGTGAGGGCCGCCAGGTAGGTTGGGGGTGGGGTGGGGAATACAGAATGTTGGGGAGCCAGTATACACATCCCCAGCACCCCCTCCACTTTCCCCAATTCTTCCACTGAGGGAGACCAGTGAGAATAGCATCACAATCCCTCCAGTTCCTGTAGTACCAATTCACTCTTGAGTCTGCCTTTTGACCAAGAAGGTGCCACTGCCCTCTGCTAATTGCCACATAAGTGGTAGTAGCCAGGGAAGCCCCAGACCCCTAAATCCTCCTGGGAAGGCCCTGTGCTAACTCCACCCACCCACTCACCCCCTCCCCCAGCCAGTGACCAGAGTCCTATTTCCAGAAAAGGACACTTATGTTCCCTGTAATTAGGTGGCTAAAGTTGGCCTCTCGGGAGAGGTACTTGCCAGGGCCTCCCTTTTCCTCTGGACACTCCCTCAAATCCTTTCTTAACTCTTCCCCAGTTTGGGGCCTTGCAGAAGAACCATCACCAGCATCCAACCATTCACATCTATTGAGTGTCTACTGTATACTGGGCCCAGCAGGGTTGGGTAACATGGGACTTTCAGAGATCAAAACAGGTCCCTACCCCCTTTCCTGTCTGCTTAAAAGGAAGGTAGCAAAGGTTAAGAGCAGGCTGTCCAAGATCCAGATTCTGACTAGACCCCTTAGGAGGCCAAGCCAGCTGCTGTCTCAGAGAAAACAAAGCATATCCCAAAAGTCAGTCACTGTCGGTCACTAAACTGGCTTGTTAGTTTGACATGCCAGCCAGCAAGTCTAAATGCAGGTGGGATTGAGACCAGTCTGATAGGAGAGCTAAAACCCCACAGCCCCTGACTGGAGCGGGGGCTATTGAACCTGGACAGGGATCCTCTTGCAGGCAGGTAGCTGTCACTATTCGGGACCCAAGGTTTCAGCGTTCACTTCTGTTTTTCACAACTACCGACCCCAAAGGACATTCCAAATAAAGCTCAGGTAACACCAGTACCTTCTCAGTTTGCCCTGGAAAGGGCAAGACCAATTCATTTTCCCTTTCCCCACTCTCCCCTAATTTCGGGGCCACTCCACAGAGCCTGCTTGGGACCCAACTGATGACACTGAAGACTGAGATGGACGAGGCCAAGGCACAGGGAACCCAAATGGGGGCTGAGAACGGGGCGCTGACAGGTGTGTTGGGGCGCAACGCGGTGGGCCTGGATAGAAGTGGTGGGAGGTGCTTAGAAGGTTCCATGCTAGCAAGACACACAGTTGCAAATGACTTGTAAAGGAATACACAAAGGCCAAGTAGTGACAACAACTAAAGATACAAATGCAGCGACATATGCAAACGACTCGCAAAAGCAGTGCGAATGTATGAAAAGCAATGCAGATGACAAGTAACGGTCATGCAAACAACCCAAAAATTTAATCCAAATAAAGCACGAAAGTAGTATGCGGACTGTAAGCTCAGGCGCCGCGTATCCGAGCTGATCCGCCACCCCGCGCCCGCAGAAGCCCTGGCGCGCTGGGAGACGGCTGCCATTGAGTCTGCGCGGCGACTGGAAGAGGCGCAGCGGCGAGCGGACGCCGCGGAGGCCCAGGGCGGAGCCTGCACAGCCCGGGAGGCGGCGCTGCGCGAGCGCGTGTGAGTGAGGGGCGGGCCCGAGGGGGCGGGCCGGAGAGGCAGGGCGCTCCACCAATGGCTGTGCAGGTTAAATTCTTTTGGCCAATAGTCCCTCGGGGCGTGGTAGGGGGTGGGGGGGGCTAAAGGAAAGGGTCTCCGAGGGAGGATCGGGCGTGGCCAATGGGTGGATCCTTGGGGACAGAGCCGAAGGGAGGGTCGAAGTGAGGATCTTGGGCTTGGAAGCTGGAGAGCGTGCGGAGGGGTGCCCTCTCTGGGGGCGGGAATTCATAGATTGGCATCGGCATTTTGGAGGCATGGGGTCGGGCGCCTTGAGAAGCCTGGAGAAGGCATTAGAAGCGGAAGAGAAGGGAGCCCGGAAAGGTTGTACCAAGGGCGGAGACGGGGGTCGAGAGGCGTTCTCCAGCATCTGGAGAAGATGCTGAATCCCCTGGGGCAGGTCCCGGGAATGGCTAGGGATGGAATGGAGAACCCTAGGGTGTAGGGTTCCCGGGAAAGATGGAGGAATGCTGTCGGAGTGTTTCTGGGACGAGGGTCCGGTTGCTCACAGACCCCCACCCCCTTCCCTGCAGTAACGCCCTGAAGGCTGAGATGGACTCCCAGCGCAGAGGACAGAGGCGTCGGGCACGCCCCGGATCCCGACCCCGCCCCAGCCCTCGCTCGCGCTCTCGTCCGGGAACGTCAGGGGCCTGCCGGCAGGCGGTACGACGCAGGCAAGGGTGAATTAGTCCCTGCCAGGATGGCGTTCCAGGTCCGGAGGACGGATAACCGTGGGGGGCAAGTATAGTGATGCCCAGTTGACACCCATCAACGCTCAGCTTTAGACCCAAGAAACTGCTGAAAGGAGATCCGACCCTCTCTCCCAACCATCTAGTGCTTATTCTACAAAAGGGGAAACTGAGCCCATTTGGTCACACGCTGAGGTAATGCTGAGCTGGGACTTAAGTCCACCCTGTGACGGTGTTGCTCTCACCCCACAAACATAAGGGCTTAGGGGCTAGCTCTGGCTCAGGAGTGAACTGGAGGGACTCCCTTCTTTCTCTGCCTCGGTTAAACCTGTAAAATGAACGATTTGACTCATGTTTAGAGAGTTGCTATCTGAAAACTGACCAAGAAGCACAGTAGGAAAACTGCAGACCCCTCTCATTGAGAGGAGCATAAAACACTCCAAATTAGGATTGTAGGAAAGAGAACCAAGTAACACATTTTTAAAAATACACCCCAACGAGAAGGATATACTCCTGAGATATAAGGATGGCTAAATATTTGTAATTCTGTTAGTAAAATCAACCATATTAATGTATCTAATGAGAAAAGTTGTAAAAAAGATCATCAAAATCAGGACCAAGACGAGGATCATGACGCTGTTAAGAAAAAGAAGTGAGATATAAACATTAGGAAAAAAGCAAGGATAGGAATTGAATCATACAAAAGCACTGCTTACATAGTCAAAAATAATTGCAATATCAACAATGTCCCATATTATTTTGGTCTCTTACCTTTACATTTAACCTAACTTCAAGCTTACAGAAAAATGAAGTTAATACAAAAAATTTTTTTGATATGCTTCACTTAGATTCCACAAATGTTAATTTTTACCACTTTGTCCTCTTGCTTCTCTCTTTCTCTGGAAAACTTGCAGAAATTTGTCTTTACACACAAATACTTGAGTTTGTATTTCCTAAAAAACAAGGATATTCTCTCACATAATCATGGTACAATTGCAGAGGTCAGGAAATGAACACATAAAATTATACAGTCTCACTAATCTACAGACCTTAATCAGATTTTGCCAAGTGTTCTCACAATGTCTTTTAGTATAGAAGCAAGCCCTGACTGGCACATTGCATCTGGCAAGTCTCTTTCATTCTCCTTTATTCTGGACTGTTCCTCAGTCTGACTCTGCCTTTCGTGATACTGGCATTTTGTAAAAGTCAGACTGGCTATTTTGTGGATTCTGAGTCTGGGTAAGTACATTCCTTATGGTGATTTTCAGGTTGACATTTTTGGCAGGAGTTTCTCAGAAGCAATTTAGCTCAATAATATTACCTGCTTGTGAATTTTATACATAGAAAACCTGAGAGTTAGCTGTAACTTTCCTATATGTAAACCACTACTAGAAAATCTTTTGGAAGAAAATAAAGACCCATTTCAGATCATTTTTTTTTTTTTTTTTTACAAAAGGAATAAACAAGTTTCCGGATACTATAAGGAATGCTTATAAGTTAACTTTTCAAACAAAAAAGAAGAAAAATTGGCAAAGAACATGGACAGTCAGTTGATAGAAATATCAAAAAAAAGTGTTCAATCTCACTCCTACGAATGAAATGCAAATTAAAATAAACTAGAACAAATTTAAAGTCTCCAAGTACACTGTTATCATTACTATGGAGAAACAAGCCATTCTTACCCAATGCCATTAAAACTGCTTGCTAGTACAATCACTTGGCAGAGTAATTTTCTAGAATCTCTCAAAATGCAAAGTACATATAAACTTTGACCCCATCAAGTCCCCTCCTAGGAAATTTTCTACAGCCGTATTTACACATGTATACAAAATGATGGTTAAATACAACACAAAATTGTGATTTGGATGCTGAAGCAGAAAAAACACTTAGTGGAGAAATCAAAGTCTGAATATACTTAGATTGATATACTCAGTTAATTTCTTGGTTTTGACAAATGTGTCATGGCATATAAAATATCAACATTGGATGAAACTGGTTGAAGAGTAATTAAGCATCTCTCTATATTACATCTGCAAATTCTCTGAAAATCTAAAATTATTCCAAAATGAAAAATTTACTTTAAAAAGGAGACAAAGGGTGAAGGTGGAGGAGAGAGTGAAGACATATCACATTCTTGGTACTGCAAAAAATTGGAAGCAACTTCAGTGTCTGCCTTTTGGAGATTTTTACATGGGTTTCCATTCATCCACACCGTGGAATACTATACAACTTGTTAAAATATATCATCCTAATGCATTTGTGTACAAGGCAAAAGAGTGATAATTTGTGCACATTTTCTGAAATGTAGGGCTGGATAGGGGAGTCTTTTATCCAAGTATTTCTGAAGGAACTATATATCTCTGTGCCCTCTGAAAATGGGAATCCAGGGACTGGGGGTTATTGGGGGGAGACAGTGACTCACATGCCCTTTTGTAAAGCTTGCATTTTTAAAATCATGCATGTGTATTGCTTTTTAAACAATTAAAATTTGTTTGGAAAAACTCCTAAAAGCCGATGTGGAGAAGGGGAAGAGGTAGTGGGAGCCCTTGGAATTCTGACACATCCACCCTCAGCCAGTCTTGTTCAGTTATATTATCCATCTTGGAAGTGACTGATCAGGACCTTCACCTGGGAGACTGGCAGCCTGGAGAAAGAACTGGAGCCTTCCACAGATAACTCCAGGAGAAAGTGAGGCAGAGAATAATGTGTCAAATCACTGTGTTCCACTGCAGCCACCAGAAGTCGCCCTATTCCAGACCGGGTTACCGCCTGCTGAGAGATGGCGGTTGGGGTAGGTAGGTCTGAGTTCCCTAACGCTGGCATAAATTCAGAAGTGAACAGGAAACGCCTTCCTCTTGGAGTCAGCTCCAGCAGGGGCTGGAGACTCGGAGACTGTTATCCTCTTGTAGAGCCCCAAGAATGTCAGACTGCCCCCTCCACTGTGCAGCTGTGGAGTCAAGGGTTGATCCATGACCAGGCTGGGCTCAGGGTCGTAAATGGAATCTAAAGTATTTTCATTATTGTTCATTTATTCTGCTTGCTTCATCCTGGTCACACTTGCCAGATCCCTGCAATTCAGCTCACTTGAAGGAGGAAAATGGGGGAGTCATAGTAGGTGTGTGAGCAGGAAGGACTTGGTCAGAGAAAGTTGGGAAGATAGGAAAGGCAGATCTGGTGTTGGAGAGAGTTGGGAGACGGGGAGGGCAGAGGCTGAGTTCTTTGATCCTGGAGGAGACCATAGGACAGGGAGTAGATAAGGACTGAGGATGACAGGATGATTGAGGGAATAAGAGTTCCTCTGGCTGAGACAAAGAGGAACAAACAGTGATCCTAAGAGAGACCCCATCTGCCTTCTACCGCAGGACCAGCTCCCAATTTGCCCTAGTTCTATCTGCCTCCTTTTCTTCACCCTGTCTAAATAGCACTCAGAGTCTCTGTCTGAAAGTCTCTGAATCTCCCTTTATCTCTGTCTCTGCCCCACCCCCATCATACGCTCCTAGATTCCTTCCCTGGTCTGGACACAGCTGTGACTGGAGGGTACCCGGGACAGCTCCTCAGTCCCAGGTAAGACAGTGGAGCATTGTTTTTCACCTGGGACACAGAGGCCCAGTGAGACAGGCTGTTCGTCTCCAAAGAGCTCTCTGCCTCCTCTATCACCTGCAAGCCCAAAACTTAATTTCACCCAACGACAATCAAAAACCAACTGTTTTTGACTGTTGATAGCAAAGTATTTTCTGAACTTTGCTAAATTCTTTCTTGACCAGAAATATCACTTCTTCAAGGAGCTTCCTGAAATTCTGTGAGAATTTTTGAAAATCTTGTGCCTCCATAAGAAACTTCAGGGCCAGTTTTCAGGGTATGACACAGATTTGGCTTCCTCATGACAGTTTTGCTTTTTGTGCCCAAACAAAGCCAAATTGTTTTCAGGTTTTTTTAGCCCTAAATTGCTTTTAATTTAGAAAAAAAAAAAGAGTATAAAGTGGAAACCTGATTTTGTGATGATCCTCCAAGGAAATTCAGAGATTCATGACCAAAATTTTCTGTGAATGTGACAAATTGTTTTCAGGAAAAAAACAAATACTATCATTGGGGCCTTTACTCATCCAAGGGCCAGTTGCTCACCTCCTTCCACTGGAATTTTCTGTCCAGGGACACAGGCAGTTTATTTGGAAAGAGATTTTATACATTGCTGGCAGGAATGTCAAAGAAAACAATTGTGAGGGACAAGTTGGTGACAACTGTCAAAATGTCAAATGTAACTGCTTTGGAATCCAGCTATTTCATTTGTGAAGAGTCGATATTAACTCTTATTTTGTTCATTGATACAAAAAATTCATATAGTCTAGATGTCCACTGAGAACCCATATGGTAACATGTGTGATAAAGACCTGAACAGTAGGCACAAGGAATCAACAGATCTGGAAGGTATATTGTTAAGCAAAAAGAAGTTTCATCATAATCTTTCCATTTAAAAAGATTTAACTATTAAAACAAGGTATTTGAAAAGGAAACATTATAAATCAATTATGTGAGATCACATTGCCAAAAAGAAATAGCAGTATTCTATAAATTGATACAATGACGTTAGTGTGTGTATTTGAAATGCTTGTTCTAAAAAAAAAAAAAAGAAGAAACTCTGTTCTTACGCTGCAACAGTTGCTCAAAATTTTCCCACATCTGCACCATCAGGTTTAGGATGGTTTTTTATTTTCCTGGAAGTTGTTGCTTTCTTTTTCCTTGGCAATAGCCATTGTGTTCAAATATACCCATAAGCAATATAATCAGTATATCATGATAAACAGCCCGAATATTTTTACCCATGGAACTAGGTCTCCCTATATTGACCCAGACAGGTCTCGAACTGTGATTCCCAGTCCCAGTCTCACTCCATAGGCTGTTGCATACAGGCACTCACCACCGTGTCCAGCTTAACAGCCTGAATCTTAAGTACACATGAAGAACATCACATCTGATGTTTTTCCAGGCACTGTCTCCATGCCTAAACTTGCACCCTTGTCACCCAGGCTCTATCCCTGTCACGTCCCCTTTTCTCAGTGCTCACACAGACCTGGATTCTCATAACTATGTGTCAGTTTCTCAGCCTAGCCTCAAAAACTACACATAGTTCAGTCCCACCCACCTTAAAAAATACCACTTTTTTTTGAGACTAGGTCTTGTTATGTTGCCTGGGGTAGCCCTGATCCCATGGACTCAAGCAATCCCCAGCCTCAGCCTCCCAGGTAGCTGGAATTACAGGCACCTACCCATCTCGCCTGGTCACTTTTCCAAGACCAGGTCTCACTATGTTGTCCGGGTTAGTCTCGAACCCACGAACTCAAGCGACCCCTGGCCTCTTTGCCTCCCAGCACTTAGATTACAGATGGGTGCCACCACGCCCGGCAATACCACACTTATTAAGGCTGAGTATATGCAAGGCATGGTGGCAAGTATTTCACACTTGAGGTAGGAGCCAACTGAGACTCAAAATGAAGTCCCTTGTTCTATGTCACGTAACCAGGTCTCAACTCCAGAGACCTAAATTGTAACCGCATACCTTTGTGTCCCCTACCTCTTGGAGGTGGAAGACGGAAAGTGCTCTTCTCTTACTCCATGCTATTGGTGGCAGGGAGGGGGAGGCACTCTGGGCAGGCTTAGTCAACCTAGAGAAATAACTGGTTGGGCACCACTTGCAGCCCCCAACTGTCCTCCCTTCACCAGCCTGGGAAGGGTCGGGAGTCAGGAATCACCGGGTGGCTGCAAAGGCCAAAAGTCAGACAGGGGTTTCCTGCCCACCCCTGGGAACTTCCTTCTTCCCAATCCAACTTCTGCCTCCTAGATGCATACTGTCCTGGAGGACCCCTCACTCTTCTGTATGCCACTCACCCAGCTTTCTGCTCACCATCTCATGCAAATCCCAGATAAGGCTGCAAGCAGAAAACAATGGTAATAACTACAGCAAATCCTTTCTCACCCCCCCTGTGACCCAAATATCACCCCGCAGAAGGGGAAACCAAGGCACAAATGAGAGAAGCCCCTCCCCTGAGCTTGCACAGAACCTCCTGCTCTCCAAAGCAGGAGACCCAGGTTCACTGCTGCCTGACTGCTCGAAGAGCACTCATTAAGCAGCCACCAGAATGGGCCATTGGGTGGAACCATACCACCATCACCCAGGAATCAGCCCCCGGTGAGGCCCTCAGATGCCAATTGCAAAGCACCTACTACGGGCAGGTGCCAGGCCGAGAGCTTGACATGAATCCACTCAATCGAGTAGCCCTATCCAGGAGGCCGAACCGCTAGCCCTGCAGGAGCTAATTCTGACCCTGTGGACATGAGACTTGGAGACAGTCTCTTCTCTTCCCTGTGACTCAGTTTCCTCCACACGACTGGGACCAGGTCCATGAAATAAGAGACTACCTAGCCATGTGACAAGTGCCCCACGCAGTGTGAATCAGAGAGGCGGTGCCAAGCCTGGGCCCCCCACCCTTCACAGGATTGTTGTGATAACCCGCAGCCCCCATTTCCTCCGGGCCAGGAAGGAGCCAGGCGGAGGAAGTATTAAGAGGAGTAATATAAACACTCCCTGCCTCAGCAGCGGTCAGAGGGGGCAGCCGCTGCCACACAGAGCAAGCCAAGTCACAGCAGAGCTGGTGCACTGGGCAGGCGGCTCCAAGAGCCATGGGTCTGGTCATGGAGCACGGATCACCCTACTCGCGGGCAGGGAGCAGCTCCCGGGGCTGCTGGTACTACCTGCGCTACTTTTTCCTCTTCGTCTCACTCATCCAGTTCCTCATCATCCTGGGCCTTGTCCTCTTCATGGTCTACGGCAACGTGCATGAGATCACCGAATCCAACCTGCAGGCCACCGAGCGCCGGGCGCAGAGCCTGCACACCCAGGTGGTGGAGCTCACGGCCACCCGGGTCAACCTCTCCAAGGAGCTCAACGTCACCGTCAAATCTAAGGATTCCATCATGCAGATGCTGCTGAGCGCCCGCCGAGACTTGGATGGAATCAATGCCAGTTTTCGCCAGTGCCAGACTGAGCGGGTAAGATTGCCGATGGGACTCAAGCCATGGGCACCTGGGGCGAGTTATGTCACCCCTCTAAACTTTGCCATCAGATGGGGACAGTCACAGACTCTACTTTTACCTGAAATGCTTATGTAGATAAGCAATGCTGATTTTGTTAGTGTGAGTATATCCCAAGCAATATTTGGTATATACTTATGCTAAGTTATTGTTATTCAGTATCTCTCTGAATTCAAGTTTAACTGGGTGTCCTGTCCATTAACAGCATCCATGACTTAATGTGCAAAAGCACCGTGAATATGCAGTACACACTAGCTACAAATAAGAATCGGCTTAAATAAAAACTCAAAGCATTTAGTTCTTAGTGAAAATGAGTAATGAATGGCTTGTGTTTGCTTTATGCAGGATATCTACTTTAAAAAAAACTTTATCATTGAAGGCCGGGCACGGTGGCTCGTGCTTGTAAGCTTCAGCCTATGAAGCGGCTAGGGATCGCGGTTCGAGTCCTGCCTGGGGCC
>PVHY01031966.1:0-12208 GCA_004024945.1 Uropsilus gracilis | reverse complement strand
TGAGAGTCTAGCAGGACAATTTTAGGTTTGCTAGGAACTTATTCTTAGGGAAATATATCCTGGCCACTGGGCTGCTTGGAATTATTTACTGAGTTAGAGAATGGCCTCGAAAAGCCTCTTTGCCTGGAGTCTGAGGGCTTTATCCTTTATGAAAGTTAGTTTTCAGAAACACCCCTTCTGTGGGGACTGAGAGCTACGCCCATGGACACTGTCACCCATGGGTGTTTCCATCGCATGGGTGATGTATCACATAGGTCCCCTGGGGCGGGCCAGGTCAGCTCCCAATAGAGGTGGTTCAGAATTTCAAAGCCTTCTCAGTCAGAAGCCAGCCTTTGAATTTCTTCTGGAAACTCACACTTTACACACCATCCCTGTCTCAGACTCCCAAAGAGGGAGCAAAACTCTATCCATTGACGGGTCCCCACCAGACCCCTGGCCTAGGGAAAGGTTCCTGCCTCCTTTGAACTCTCACAGGGACCCCCGCCTGCGGGCCAAGCAGGCCTCTCTGCATTTCCCTCCACACCCTTGTCAGACTTTGAGCAGCTGGCACGGAGTCAGATGCTTTGGCTTGTCCCCCATGCAGCTCCTTATTGAACCTTCACCCTGCTTTCCTAGAAAACGAGGACTCAGTGTTATCTCTATGATCAAGAGATAAAGAAAAATAACGTCTCCATATCTCTAAAACCACAAAATTTGTTTCTACTATGAGTCATAGTTTTATCAGTTCTTCCATGGCATTTCACTGATAAGACCAGGAGAGACCTTGATGATGAAGGGCTGGAGAAGGCACCCTTCCCAGGACTGAGTGAGGGGAAATCACAAACTTTCTTTCTCCACCCCCACATTCTTGTACCGTGAATAGTAGAGGCCATCTCCCCTTTTCCATATTCCTCTGCCAGGTCAACCCTAGGTCTGAAAGATGGTGTCCATACAGAGAGAGATAAAGAAATCTGAGACCAAGATGTGAGGGAAGAAGAGCCAGGCGTGGTGACAGGCACCTGTAATCCCAGCTACCTAGGAGGCTGAGGCTGGGGATCACTTGAATCCATGGGATGGGGACTACCCTGGGCACCATAGTGAGACCCAGTTTCAAAAACAACAACAAAACAAACAAACAAGATGTGAGGAAAGAAATGAGACAGCAACACCTTTTCAGGGCATGGAATCCTGGAGTCAAGTGAAGAATTGCTCTCACCTTAAAGGCAAGCTGCTAGTACCTTTAGCACATCGCTGAGTCACACCTGGAAATTGCCAGAGTTTTCTGTGCTCATCATCGGTCCTCTCATTCTCTACTCTGGTTCTCTCATGAAGATGTTTGCTCCCTTAGCTCAATTAACCATTATAAATGGAGGTGACTTCTGCCCCCTGAGAAAGGTAGATGCAATCGTCAAGCTTGTCAGAGGGAAAATGCTCTGTGCAGCCAAGTTCAGTGTCTTGAATAGTGCTAGGGGGTGTTGACCTAACACCATAAACTGACTTTATAAGATTTATCCACACATTTTCATCTGGGCACATCACTGGGAGACTCCAGTCCCACCTGATGAATCCACACTGGCCCAATCTCATGTGCTGAGAGCATGATTTTAATAAATTGCAATGAACTGTTGGAATGAATTAAACTTAATTAAAATCCCAAATGACTTCTCTTCAAATTCTGGCTCTAGTATTTAGCATCTGTGTAATCCTACAGGGACAAATACAGAGTTTATAGGGCCTGAAGCTTATAAATTTAAGAAGCTCTAAGAAAAAGAGTACAAATGCATGGATTCAAGATCAGTTCATAACCTTGGAAGACATTCAAGCAGTTAAGAGGCTTGACATCAAACTCTATTTAGCTTCATGGTGGATCTGCCTCTAAGTAACCGAGAAAAGTGATATAATTTATAAGCTATACACACACACATATAGATATAGATAGAGAGAGAGAGCATATTGAATTCAAAAATTGGTGACTTGTTATGACTATTCAAATGCAGAAAGGTCATATAATATACTGATTAGGTAAGAATTTTTTCTTGAATTCTACTTAATTGTGTGTTCATATGAATAGATCCCAAAGGACACTGACATTGATGACATAAACTATCAGACATAAACTATCAGAACAAACAATGAAAGGGTCATCAGATGGGATCTTGGCTAAGAAAAGGAGAGCCATTTGAGATCTGACAAAGACTTCATTCCTCTACCACCTGGCCTTTTGAAAAAGTGTTTTAACTAACACAACCTTGTTAAAACCTAATAGCACCTACATGTATGGGGATGGGGGAGAGGAAGGTGGACAGATTAATTGTGAAAACTACTGAAGGGTAAATGACTTAACTGGGCTTTTCTATCCCACTAACCTCTATGGCCATCACCTGTGGCCTTGAATGATCACGTGCCTGAATGCAGAAGGCACTCGGGAGCATGGGTTCAGGGCACGCACATCCCTAATGGTAGACACCTGGGCCTGAAGACCGTGGGTGTACATGTATGTGCACATCTGAACCCCAAAGCGGGCAGCACTACTACCACCAGCACTACCAGGGTTGCTGTAACTACAGACTACAGAAGAGGTGAGAGAAAGAGAGAGAACTCCAGAGAGAGAGCCCAGAGAATGAGTATAAAGATTTGTGGGGGGGTGGGAGATGGGAGGCTGTGTTGCCTGCTTGCTTGCTTGCTTGCCTGCCTCCCAGCCTCCCAGCCCCCCTGCCCTACCCACGCCTACCTCCTTGCCTGCCTCCTTGCCTGCCAGCCTCCCTGCCTGGTGGGCCTATGTACCTGGCTCCTTGAGAGAGCTGTAAAGCCTGTAAAATCCACTGAGGGCTCTGGACTCATTTGCCCAAATCCATAGCGAACCTGCCTCTTTGTACAACTACATTTCAGGAGGCTCCTTTGTTTTTGCCGGGGGGAAGGGGGCGGCAGTTCATGTCATACTTTACAGAGCAGCCGAAGATCAAGGCTATTCCTGTACCATCATTTACTGTGGTGTCTCCCAAATATCAGCGGAGGCACTGAAAGCTTCACATGTGTTTCCTCATTTAATCCTCTATGCACCGTTATTACCACTTGACATTGAATTACTGGAGTGGTGATTCAATATCTTGCCAACGCCTTGCAGCTAGAAAGTACCTACATACTAGCAGAGTTTTGAGCATTTTTCTAATGATGTTAACAGATTTATAACCCATAAAAGGTTTGGCACCTGCAGGGAAAGGAAGAGCCCTGCCCTGCATCTGGAACCGAATCTACATCCTCTACAAGGGAGTATATTCTCAAAGACTAACACGGATAACATCACCGAGACTGCAGGGCCATCAGATCACTTCTGGGGCTGGGTCTTACTTAACTCTGGGTCGCTAATGTCTGGGACAGTTGCTGGCAAAGTAGGGGTGATATGAGGGAGTAAAGGAAATACTTTGCCCATGTGGCCATCGATGGGCAGGGCTGTGGAGCCATTCTCCTGAGTCCTGGCCAAGCCTCCCCCCGCCCCCCACCCATGACCACGGCAGCTTCCTCTCTGCCTATGGTGGCTGCTGTAACAGAGAACTAAAGTACAATGACTTACACAAGATGGAGGTTTATATCATTCAGTGTAAAAGGCTGCCTAGTCAACTCAAGAGAGAACGAGGCAAAGGAAGCAAGCCCCTTCCTTATAAATACTTACCGGGATGCTTCGGACATGGCTTCTAGATACATCCCACCAGTTAACGAGTCCCGTGGCCACATCTAGCCTCAAGGCATGGGCCTTGAGACATAGACAAAAGACTGAGAAGTGGACGTCTTTGTCACAGCGAGGTAAGTCACTGTGTACAAGAGGAAAGGCTAAGCCTAAGACAGCTATAGCGGGCTTCCTCACCTACACATGTAATAATAATAATAAAAATTATCATGAGACTCAATTTTTTTTTTAAACTCTAACAACCATAGTCCCTAGCGCTTATTAAAGTACATACGGCGCCCTGGGAGTTCCACCATATACTTCACATCTAAGATTTGATTCCAACTTCCCAACAACCCGAGGTCCGCATTATTGTGATTACCTGTTTTATTTCAGAGAGGGGGGAATGAAGGCTCTCAGGGGCTGACTAGCAGGCCCAGGGGTTTTCAGTGAGTGTGTGACAGTCAAAGCCAGCCCTGGGCTTGCAGATGCTGAGCTCGTATGTGGAACCCCTCTGCTCCACTCCAGAACAGGGTCCACCCCAGGATCGGTGCTGCCAAATGGTCATGAGCATGGAAGGTGGTCTGAGGAAAGACGCACACAGTAGGACCTCCCTACTGTACTCAGTGGGTCTGCTGAGGGCCTCAGGCTTCCTGGCCTGGGTTGACTATGAAACCTGGCTTCCCAGTGGAAACCATCCAGCAAGCTCATGGTTGCTGGAGACAGGCTGGAGCCGAGAAGGGGAGGAATCCAGGTCTGAGAGAGAAGAGGAAAAAGCAATAAACTGCAAAATCACCGCTCTGCAGGCAATGGAATCTATTACTCAGAGATTAAAATGTCAGAAAGAGTACACGTCAGCTCCGGACCTTGGAAAATGTTTTTTTTCCATCATAACTACTCACTCCTTGCCACCAACACAGAGGACTACTTCCCTTTCTGGGGAGGCGCTTGCCCCACTTAATGTCTTTCTAGCTCCTTGCAGACCTCAACCATCTCTTGCACTTATCATTTCAACAATGGCCGGCCAGCACGAACGAGCACTAGTTTGTTCGTCTTCACACAACAACCTAGTCTGCAAGTCCTTCAGTCACTCTGCAAGATGCATATTATTCCTATGGCCCTGCTTGCAGATGAGGAAACTGAGGCACAGGTAAACAACATGCCTACGCTCATGCAACTGCTAAGAGAAGAAGCAGGATTCCAGCTCATTCGTCCTCAAAACTTCTTCCTCAGGATTATGCCAAGCGAAACAATAGAGAAGGAAAAAGACAAATATGGGATGGAGTCATTTCTACGTGGACGATAGAGAACCAAAGTGTCCGATAAAGCCAAGCTAACAGCAACCCCCTAGAAAGCAGATTCTGGGACCGGGGGTAGGGGGGAGTGGGGGAGGGAGCACAGCCAACTATTGGTGATGGGTGGGCTGCAGGGGAGACCCTAATCTCTACAACACAAACAACTCTATAAGCCCACGTTAGTTCAATTAAAAAATAAATAAATAGAACTTCCTCACGGAGTCCAATTCCGTTCATGGGAAAGCAGGAAACAATACAAGTTGTTTTTTCCCAGAAAACTTAGCAAGCCTTCCCTTTTTGCTTTCACATTGAAACCTAATATGAGCCAAACATCTGAGGCACGGAGGGTGGACCAGGGAATGTCAACTCAAATCCCAGCTGGGGCTGGTAAAGGCGATGGAGGCTCGCGGCCAGAGGGTTACTCACGAGCTAACCTTTAAACATGATGCTGTGGGTCCTGGTCCGAAGCTCGCCCCTCTTCCAGGCCTGCACGCCCAGGGTGGGCTCAGCTCACAGCCCTCTGGGCTCGCTCCCATGCCCGGCCAGCAGGTGGGGGGCGGGGTAGGGGGGGGCTGTGAGCCTGGGCGCCCCGCTAGGCCAGGTGATGCTCCCCAGAAAGTTTAGGCTGGGAGACGTGAGACCACACCAGGTCACGACAAAGACCCCTCAGGCCTAGAAGGTCCCACCGGCCCCGGCTCCAGAAAGGCCAGGTGACCAGCATGCAAGCGCGCCCCCTAGCGGCCCCCAATGACCAGGCCGCGCTCTGGGGTCCATGGCTGGCCCTGGAGCTTCCAGAAGTCCCTGGGTGGCCGGAAAGGGTGACTGCCGCTTCCTGACCATGGACACCGAGTCCCACAGGAAGGAGCCCTGTCCTCGCAGGGACCCCGCGGCGCCGAGGACGCCCTGCGTGGCCCTGCTGCTTAGCGGCCCCTGCAGCACTGCCTGCAAGGGGGAAGCCCTGAGGTCTAGCAAAAGCCCTCAAGGTGGGAACTGGTCCTGTGCAGCCCAGGCTCCCCTCTCCAGGCCAAGGCTCCTGACTCTCCGCGTCGGGTGCCACAGCCAGCGTTGGCGGTGTGTTCACTAGGTGAGGTCACCGTGTGTGCGGTGTGAATTCCACGTAGAGATTCAGTTTCTACACACACGCGCACACCTACAAGCTTAGGTGTGACGTCACCTTGAGTTCTTCTACCTGAGAAGCCAGATAGATGACGACAAACCGGTCCATCTGCTTTCCCACCCTCCTGCTTTCACCCAGCTTCCTGGAGAAGTCCTCCAAGTTCCCACGCAAGCTTCTTGCACTTGACGTTCTTGACGTCAGCCTGAAAACGCCTGGCAAAAGGCTCGGGGACCCCCTCAAGCCCCCACCATACAAGGCACCACTGTTTTTTTCTTTTCCTTTTTCCTTTGACCAGATCGGTCGTGCTCAGGGTGGTATGGCCGAAGACTCTTTTTTCCTTTGAAACAAACTTACATTTATACAAGAGTTGAAGGACAGGCAAGAACACTGTGTTATCCTAAACCTTCTTTGATGAGTCCTGCTGAGGGCGCATTGGGCCTGTGTGCTTCCACAGTCCTGACCATCAAGAAGATGGTCCTGTAGCAACCACCGACAGTTCTCATCAGAATCAGGAAATCAAGAAGCCAGACGTGGTGGTACACGCTTGTAATCCCAGCTACCTGGAAGGCTAGGCTAGGGATCACTTGAGTCCACAAGTTTGGGACTTCCCTGGGCAACATAGCGAGACCTAGTCTCAAAAAAATAGCCAGGCGTGGTGGTGCACACCTATAATCCCAGCTACCTGGGAGGCTGAGGCTAGGAACCACTTGAGTCCATTGGTTCGAGACCACCCGGGCAACATAGCGAGACCTAGTCTCTTTAAAAAATAATAATAATCAGGAAATCAATACCAACACCCCACGAGGGTCTAATCCTCAAGACCCCATCCCAGGTATACCAGTAGCTCCAGGAATGTCCTTGACAGCAGAATGATACAGTCCTGAAACCAGTTGAAGTTGGTTGTGAGTCTCTGTCTCCTCCAACCTGACTCTGCCTTCCATGCTGAGGCTCCAGCCCCGTTACGTGGTAGCGTGTGCCCCTGTGGGGTTCGTCTGTGGGTTACGACTTTGTTAAATAAGCATTTGTCAAGTGTAGCACCGGGTGTGGGGTGAGCCACAGCTCAACAACAGGCCAAGGAGAAACTAAGATGGCCATGACTCATGGTCCTAGAGAACCATGGCTAACCTGGAGGGGACCTGCAGATGGTCACGGCTGAGTGCCAGTGACAGAGAGACAGACAGAACCTGGGGCACTTATCCTTATGAGGCTGCCTGAGGAGCAGAGTTTTAAGGTTCTCCAGGCAGGGCCATATTGGTCAACAGAAGCCAAAAAAGTGAGATTTGGTGATCTCAACGGACTCTCACCTGAGGGGCACATAAAGCATATGGGTGCTGGGAGGCAGAGGTGACTGCTGGAGAAATACCAGGGATTTGCATCTGTGACTGTGGCCACCACCAGAGCATGTGTTTGCATCAGTGCCTGGTGTCCATCTGAGATCTCTGCAGGCCACAGCCATCCTCCGGACAGATGCTAGGTGACAGCACCATGGACTAGCTCAGCAAAGTTCACACTGTGTTTCCTGTGATTAGATTCAAGATGCGCATCTTTGCCAGAATGTCACCCAACGGGGCTCACTCCCTGCAGCCAGTGCGGTGGCCCTTGTGTCATCATTGACGATGCTTGGCGTTGATCTCTTGCTAAAGAGGTGTCGACCAGACTTTTCCACGTCAAGCTGCTCAGGATTTTGGGGAGAGGTGGTTTTAAAACTTGCAGATGATGCATTCTTCATTAACCTTTTTTCTGTTGCATCCACTTGGTTGCAATGTGCTTCCATTGTTTTGTTTTTCATGCCCAAATTTCCCAGTTTGGCCAATGGGAGATGCTTCAGTTTCCTTTCTGCAAAGACACTGTTTGTTATCAGCAGCCATCTTGATTCTCTCCGACCAAATAGACACATGTATCCCCCTGAGGTGATGGGATTGCACTCTTTCTCTGCCCTGCCCCAGCCTAGGGGGTTCTGAAGCAGGTTCTGAAGCATGGTGCACTCAGAATTCCTCCACCTGAACAGGTGGCAACCCAGGCCCTAAGCCCCGCAGAGCTTAGGTTTGGTGGAGAAATGACACAGCATTATCAGTAACTCTAAGGGGCAGTGTGGAAAGGCTGTTCTGATTTATATTTGCTTTGGAAAAATCTGAAAAGTGCTTTGACCACCACTGGAGAAATAAATGTTTTCTTTCCGTGTGTGATAAAGGGCAAGTCCAGGAGAAGTTTTTCCACAATAAGTGGAAAAAGTCATTAAAAGGAAAAAGAAATCTCAAGGAATTCAGGCCCACATTTGGAAATCATGTTCTCCAGCATCGTGACGGACGAACCCAAGGGCTCTATGTGTTGGCTGGGACTGTGGTTCTCAAAAGCAGGTGGGGCTGGAAGACACTCGTTTGGACACTCCTGCAAGTGTCAAAGTAGGACACGTACACAGGCCTTCTCGTTCCTGAGTCCTGCCGCTCCTTCCCTCAAACTGTCCTTCTTGTCCTCAAACTCACGTCCTTCCTCTCTCCAAAGCCGTTAGTCAAGCAATCACTCAAGAGCCTCATGAGATTGAACTTTATAAAATCCCGGGAACCCTCCTGAGCTCATTTTTATTTTTTTAAGGAAAAGTTCCTTTAAAAGCACAATCCATAAGTGGAAAATTGTTAATGGATGATGGCATAGCTATTCAGACATGACCTCCCCTTCTGGGAGACTTTGTAGTAGGACAGATTGTGGTAAATTAAGAATTTTTTTTTAATTTCAAGCACCCAATTCCTTTTCCCCCTGCTTTTAAATTTTATTTAGGTATTTATTTTTTTAATGAAGGGAACATTGGTTTACAACACTGTACGAGATTCAGGAATACAGGATCCCACCTTTTCAGGGGTGTGTTATCACACCCTATCCGCCACCAAGGCACCCACAGTCCTCCACCATAGTCCCCCGTGCCCCCCCTCCTCATTCCTAAACCTCTCCCCTTCCCCCTCCGGCAGCCCTTGCTTTCATGCAGCTCCTGTCTCTTTGGATGCTGGCTTAACAGTGTTATTTCTTTCTTGGATTGAGTAGGGGCAGCTGGAGCAAAGAAACTCGCTGAGGAGGCACCTCACTGAGGGAAAGGGGGGGAATGGGGCGGCAAGCACCAGGCTCAGTGCTAAACTCTGGCCACAGCCAACCTGGGGTTCAGAGCAACCTTCTTGTAACGATGGATCCTTGTCATGGTAACCATCGCAGCGTGTGCCAAGCTCTGTGCTCCTCAAGGAGCTGCTACGATTATCCCAGCTGCTCAGATAAGGAAAGGGGAGCCGGGACAGTTTCAGTCATTTGCCAAGTCGCTGGAGGCAGCCTTCCCACCCCGTTGTGGCAAGCCCAGCCACACTGGATGACGCTGCTAACGGAAGAATCACACAGGCAGGTGAGAATTAGACAAGTACTTAGATAATAAGGGGGCATGATTGGAGGAGAACATACCCACTCTCTTCATTTCATTTCAAAGTTTCCACTTCTCCAACCGTGCCTGTAAAACGCATTTTTAAAAAAATGTACATTATTCTGGGCTGGATGTGGTGGTGCGCATCTTTAATCCCAGCCTAAGGAGGGAGGCCGAGGCTAGGACTCGCTTGAGTTCATGGGTTCGAGACCCACCTGGGGCAACATAGCGAGACCTAGTCTCAAAAAATAGTTGGGTGTGGTGGTGCATGCCTGTAATCCCAGCTATCTGGGAGGCTGAGGCTGGGGATCACTTGAGTTCGTGGGATTGGGACTACACTGGGCAACACAGCAAGACCTAGTCTCCAAAAAAAAAAGAAATGTACATTATTCTAAGAAAAAGACAATATGCTGGAATATGCTGCGTGCTTCTCTCTTAAAGAGAAAAAAAGGCTCATTCATCACCTCCCGAGGATAACTATAGAAGACAGTGGTCCTGGTTTTCCTCACCTGGGATTTTCACGGGCAAGCATCCACCTGTCTGCTCTCAGCTCCAGCTTCATCAATCATGCATTTCAAAACACTCAAGTTTTTGCTTTTGCTTTTTGTCTTTTCTCTTTATTCTCTCCCTCCCACCCCTGCTTTGTTTATAAAGAAACTCATGTCAGTGAGCTTGTATGAACTTCTCTGGAGGCTCTGGGCGCTTCAAGTTCCAAGGGGTATGATGGATGTCCTGGATGGGCAGAATTCTGGGAAGGATCACAGAGGGTAGGGCTGTTTTGGTTCCCTGAGAAGTCGAGTATTTTACTTTCCAAGCACAAGAAAACCTTGCTTTCACCACACCCACCCTTCTACGCCAATTTCAAAGTGGTTCTGCTAAGAAATTAGCAAAGTCCCAGGAAAGACAATAGGAAAATCCCTCCCTCTCCAAACTGTCTCTCTTGATCTCATGGGAGGAATTGTCTTATTCATAAATAATTCCTGATCTTTTTAACCTAAATCTTAGGCAGATTTTGATCCTGAATGATAAAATTCACATAAAATGTGTAATAGAAGTAATTAAATATACTTAATGTCCTCTCAACCCTGACGCAAACTTACTCTTCTCAGCTTCATGGGGATTCCACTGATGGCTCCACTCACCAGCCCCACAAAGACACCATGGAGTCTGCTGGCTTTTGAGCTGGTCACACAGCCCTTGCTGGGGATGGTAGGCCTGGACATGGTGCATCAGGTCACTGCCGGACAGACCACAATAGCATTGGTCATTCTAAGGGATCCAACCTAGACCAGACCCAAGAAGTTCTTAGGGGGCTGAGCCAAGGGCTGGAAAGTTCCATTCTGGAAATTTCCATTCTGAATAGAAAAATACACAGTCCCGTGGCCTTGAAAAGGAGACACAGAAAATATAATGGCAGGAAAAGGGCCACAGCGGCAGGAAGGGGACCCTGGAAAGAGGAAAACGGAAATCGAGGGAGTTATGAGCAGGGAGGAATGACTGAACATAGGATAATGGTTTCTCTCCTCAGAGCCTAGTTTCTACCAACCAAAGTAGCTGTGTTTTCCCATGTTTCCTGAACACGTACATAGCGACGAGATGGTTCTACCAACTCACTGCACTTCTGTGGCTCTCTATCAAACCCCCCCATCGTGAGATGTCCCCAAGTGCATTGCTATTGTCACAACTGGGAAGAACTTAACACCATTGTCCACAAACACATTCATAATATCCTCTCTAGAAGCGAAGCCTTTTCACACATGGCCTCTGTCTGCTTTTACTACCACTATCCAGTTCTTGGATAGTAGTAGTTTCTCCCAATATCTTGCTAGAGACTGTCAATCCATTTGCCCATCAGTTCAATCTCCACAATACCCTTCAAGACATCAGCGTTGGTCAATACTCTTCTCCCACTGCACTATGTTCACGCTGCCCACTCAGAAAATATCACTAAGTGACCACTGCATTCTTTCCCACTTACCTAAGCAAGGCTAACAGCAATAACAACTCTGGTCCTAAATGTTCGTTCTATATGCCAGGTATTGTGGTGGGCAGCTTGCCTTAGCACATTTAATTCTCACAGAACCCTGTGAAATAGACACGATTGGTTTTCCCATCGTACAGGTAAGAAAACAAAGGCTCCAAGAGAGAAGCTGCATAGAAATACCCTGACTCCAGCCTTCCAGTCTTTCTTCCAAGGGTAGAGCCAACTGGCAAGGCAGCCGGGGAGAGTCAGTTTGCAGGAGTCAGCTTCCTGTGATGCAGAACAAAGCAGGCCAAGGATTGGGTCTGAGACCAAACAGAATGACTAGCGAGAAGCCCCTCCTGCTTTGGCAGTCAAAAGAATCTGTCCTAACTCTGAAAGTCCATAGCACTTGATCCAGAAGTTTCCTGATGCACTTAGCACTTTATCATATAGCTAAATATTTAACTTGCATATAATATACATTGCGGCTTTTTCTCCTTTGGTCTCCAGGCTCTATGCCATAATGCCAAACCTGCACTTAGCTCGGTAGGTATTTATTGAGTAATACATGATAGACATTCAATGTCCTTGGGTCCTCAGCTCGAGATGTGTGGCGGGTGAGGGGGTACACCAAGCCACACACAAACACCCCACATTTCCCCCAAAGAGCCCATTTCATGGTGTAGTAAGTAATTTGCAATGGCATTTTTAGATGAACACCCCCCAAAAAAGTCAAACACATTTTTGGGGGGTACCTGATTTTCCTTCTTTTTTTTTTTTTTTTTTTTTTTTT
>PVHY01031965.1:0-12225 GCA_004024945.1 Uropsilus gracilis | reverse complement strand
GCGTCAGTTCCTCCCCAAAAGGCGCGGCTCCGGCGTCTTTCAGCTCCAGCTCCGCCGCGGCCGACTCAGCCAGGCTCCCTCGAAGCAGCGACGCAGCGAGCGCCTCGGACGCCTCACGCGGGAATCGGCCACGCAGCCAACTCCCCTCGGGTCCCAGCAGGCGTCCAGCCTCAAAGCTAAAGCCGGTTCTCAAGCGCCACATCCCCAGGACGGCGCACGCGGGGCACACGTGTCTGCAACGTGCTTCCCGGGCTCCTCGCCGGCCCGGCGGGGCACGGACGCCCATGGCGTGGCTCCTTCCCTCCCTGCGGCCTCCAGCCTCCGGCTGCTCCTCCCTGTCCCCTTCCGTCCGTCCGTGCTCCACTCTCCTCGGGTCTCCCCTCTGCTGTCCTGAGCTCCGTCTCCTTCCCCGTCTTCCTCTCTGTCCCCTCCCTAACCCTCTAATCCTCTCCTCCCGAGAAGGCTTAACTTCCCTCTCCAAGTCTCCGCCCGCCGATGCCAACAGTAGCTATTTTAATGCATCAGCACCAGGACTGGGGGCCACAGCCCCCTAACATTGGGGGTCAGTCCCACATCGTCTTCGCGGCCATGTCAGGGCCTGTGGCGTCCTGTCCTTCCGCATAGCGTGGCCCTGCGCCCCGCTCACAGTGGACATGCGTGCTTGGAGGCGAGGGGCCGGCTTCGTGCCCCTTTGCTTGTTCAGGCTACACAGGTCTGCCGGGTGCTGGGGCCAGCAGGTGGCCAGGGGCCTGCGGGGGTTTCCACTGACCTGGGGAGGGGGCTGGGGGCAGGTGACCCCAGGGAGCAGCTAGCTAGGCCCCACCTGGTGGGACCACCTCTCCCCCTCCACAGACAGGAGTGGCTCACCCACACGCAGGGAGAGGCCCTGCGCAGGACAGACAGCCCCTCCCCTGGGCGTGGCCGAGTAGCACAGTTGTTTGTGCAGCGAGCCGGAGCCCAGCCCTGCCTCAGGGGACGCGGCCCTGGGGAGCCCGAGACTCCGTGTGCAGCAGTGTCGCCACAGCTGGTCACAGCGGCCGAGCAGCTGTCTGCAAGGCGGGCCACCCGCGCTGCGCTCCTCTGAGGCCGCCAGCAACGGCGCCCAAGCGAAGCCCACGAGCCCAGGGAGCTGGGGGGGGGGCACTGCCCCCCCACCCCCCTGCACCATGAGTCGCAGCAAGGCCGTCACCACCACAGCACCAGGTGCTGGGAGCCCGTTCTCCGTCTGCAGCAGGTACAGGCGACATTCCCGCCCCACCCCCACAGGGAGAGGGGCCCCAGGGGCCGACAGCAGCGGGCACACGCCTGGAGCCTGGGGTTCGGAGGATGCCATGCTGGGTGCACTGTCCTGCTCCTCTAGCTGGAGCTGCCCGCACCCAGCTCGTGGGATGATGCCCAGCCAGGGCGCCCTGAAAGCTGGGACTGAACTGGGGGGTCCTGGACCTAGTCCACAAGGACACGGTGTGGATTCCCAGAATGCCCTAGTGCACTGGGCACTCAGAATCCAGCTCAGTTCTGACAGTACCCACAGGGCACCACCCCTGAGGTGGTACCCTCTGGGGCGAAAACACCCTGGCAGCACCCCCTGAAGTGACACACCACTAAGGCAAACCCCCCTGAGGCAGCAGTAGCACTTGAGGCAGCACCCCCTGAGACATCTCCTGAGGCTGGGAACTCCTGAGGAGCACCCCCCTGAGACAACACCCCTTAGGCACCACCCCATGAGGCACCACCCCCCTGAGTCAGCACACCGTGAAGCACATTCTGAGGCAGCAACCTCTGAAAGAACACCCCTGTGGGCAGTACCCTGGAGTCAGCCAATCCTGGAGCAGAAACCACCTGAGGCAGTGCCCCCTGAGGCGGCACACCCTAAGGCAGCACACCCTAAGGCAGCACCCACCTGAGGATGAACTTTCCTGAGATGACAACCCCATGGGAAGCATCAACTGAGACTGCACACCCCTATGGTAGCAACACTTGAGGTGGCACATCCTTGAGGCAGTACCCAATGAGGTGGCACCATCTGAGGCGGCACCACCTTGGGCAGCACACCCCTGAGGAAATACACCCTGAGGCAGCACCCCCTGTGGAACCACCTGAGGTAGCACCCCTGAGTCAGCACCTCTGAGGTGGTACCCTCTTAAGTGACAACCCCCCTTTAGGAAGCACTCTTCTGAGGCAGCACTCCCTGAGGCAGCACCATGTGAGGTAGCACCCCTGATGTGGACCATCTCTGAGGCCACTTCCCCTGAGGCGGCATCCCCCTGATGCAGCCCATCCTAAAACAGTAACCAGCTGAGGCACCACCTGAGGCAGCAACCCCTGAGGTAGAACCCCTGAGGCAGTACCCCTTTAGGCAGCAACCCACTGAAAAAGCACCCACCTCAGACAGCAACCCTGAGGCATCACCGCACACCCCTGAGACTACAAGTCTGATGCAGTACCCCCAAGTACTCAACCCTCTGAGGCAACACCTTACTGAGGCACCTTTAGAGGCAGCATTCCGAGGTCGCATCCTCTGAGGCAGCTCCCAACTGAGGCACCTCCTGAGGCAGCACGATCTGAGACAGACCCCTCCTAGGCGGCAACCGCCTGAGGCACCTCCTGTGGAATCAACCCCGTAAAGCAGCACCCTGAGGCAGCACCCAATGGGGCAACAACCCCTGAAGCAGCACCTCTCTCAGGCAGCACCCCCTGAGGAAACACCCCCTGGTGGCCCCTCCTCAGTAGGCACCCCTGAGACAGTAACCCCTGATACACACCCCCTTACACAGCACACCCCTGAGACACTGCCTCCTGAGGCAAAACCCCCTGAGGTAGCTCAGATATAGCACCTGTATGGTAGCACCCCTGGAGTCAGCACCCTGCTGAGACACCTGTAGAGCTAGCATCCCCTGAGGCTAAAACACCTTGGCAACACTCCCTGAGGCGGCACCCTTGAGGATGCACCCCATGAGGTGGCAACTCCTGAGGCCGAACCGCTATGAGGCAGCACCCCCTGAGGTGGTACCCCCAATGCAGCACACCACCCGAAACAGCACTTCCTGAGGCAAACCCCCCTGAGGCAGCACCCCAGTGAGGCACCTCCTGAAGTAGCACCCATGAGGCTGCACCCCTGAGGACCTACTGTGGCAGCAACCCTGTAAGGCATCACAACTTGAGGCAGCATGCCCATGAGGCAACACTCCTTGAAGCAGCACTCAGTGGGGTGACAACCCCTGAAGCAGCACCCCTCTGAGGCAGCAACCCCTGAGGCTGCACCCACCTGAGGCATCACCAACTGAGGCAGCCCCCCTGAGGCAGTACCCTCCTGAGGTAACGCCCCCTGAGGAGGCATGCCCCTAGTGCACCTCCTGAGAGCACACCACTGAGGTAGACCAACCTGAGGCACCACACCACTTAGAGAGCACCCCCTCTGAAGTAGTGTCCCCTGAGGCATCTCTGAGGTAACACCCCTCAGGTAAGGCCACCTAAGGCAGCACCGCCTGAGGCAACAGTCCCCATTGAGGCAGCACACCTGAAGCAGCACCCCTCTCAGGCAGCATCCCCTGAAGAAGCAACCCCAATGGATACTCCTCAGGGAGCATCTCTGAGGCAGTACCCCCTAAGCACCACATCCTTACACAGCACATTCCTGAGACAACACCTCCTGAGGCAAACCCCCCTGAGGCAGCTCTGTGGTAGCATCCCTGAGGCAGCATCATCGTGACAGCACCCCGCTGAGGCACCTTTCAAGGCAGCACCCCTGGAAACAACACCACCCTGGCAGCACCCCCTGTGGTGGTTCACCCCTGAGGATGCATCCCATGAGGCAACACTGCTGAGTCCGTACTGCTATGAGGCAACATCACTCTGAGGTGGTACCCCTGATGCAGCACCTCCTGAGGCAGACCGCCTGAGGGAGCACCTCAGTGAGGCACCTCTTGAGGTAGCACCCCATGAGGCTGCACCTTTTGAGGCAACAACCTGGAGGCGGCACAACCCTATGCAGCACTCCCTGAGGCAGCACCCCTGAGGCAGCACCCCTGAGACAGCTCCCCTGAGGCGGCCTACCCCTGAGACAGCACCCCTGAGGCGGCCTACCCCTGAGACAGCACACCTCTTAAGCAGCGACTCCTGAGGCAGAACACAGTTAGATAGCACCTCCCTGAGGCAGAACCCAAGGGGGCAACAACCACTGAGGCGCCACCCCTCTGAGGAAGCACCCGCTGAGAAGGATCCCCCTGAGGCACCTCCTGTGCCAGCAAACCCATAAGGCAGCACACCCTGAGGTAGCATGCCCATGAGGCACCTCCTGTGGTACCGTCGCCTGAGGCAGCACCCCACTGATGCCAAACGACCTGAGGCAGCACCCTTTGAGGCAGCAACCCCATAAAGCAAGTCCTGAGGCAACAGCCCTGAGGCAGCACACCCCTGAGGTACCACCTGATGCCGCATATGCTGAGGCAACACCCCATGGGAACCTCATTAGATAGCACTCCTAAGGCAGTACCCTCTGAGGCAGACCCTTGGGCAGAACCTTCTGAAGTGAGACGACCCCCCCCTTAGGCAGCACCCCTCCAAAGCAAAACGCCCTGAGACAGCATGTCCTGCGGAACCTCCTGAGTTAGAACCCCTGAGGTAGTATCCACTGAGGCAGTACCCCCGGGCAGCACTTTCTGAGGCACCCCCCCCCACCGGCAGTACCCCATGAGGCGGCATCCTGAGGAACAGACAGCTGCCCCTGAGGATCTTCCTGAGATGGCACCCCTGAGGCACCACCCCCCTTAGACAACACTTCCCTTAGACAGCTCCCTTGAGGCAGAATTCACTGAGGCACCTCTGAGGCACCTCTGAGGCACCTCTATGCAGCACCTCCTGAGGCAGCACCCCGTGTGGAACCTCCTGAGGTAGCAACCCTGAGGCAGAAGCCCACTGAAGCAGCTCCCCCTGAGGAACATCATGACTTAGCACCCCTGAGCCAGCACCCTCTGAGGTGACACCCTACTGAGGCAGCAACCCTGTGGCTGCACACCCCTGAGGCAGCATACCATGAGGTGATACCTCCCCTTAGGCAGGAACCACGCCCTGAGCAACACCTGCTGTGGAACCTCATGAGATAGCACCAGTAAGGTGCCCCCCCCCCCGAGGCAGCACATTGCTGAGGAAGTACCCCATGAGGAAGCATCCCCTTGAGCTGCATCTCTTGAGGCAGCATCCACCTGAGGCAGCACCCCCTGGGCACCCCTTGAGGCAGCAAACTCGAGGAGGCACACTCCTGAGGCAGCAGCCCCTGCGGCACAACTTTAGGCAGCACCCTCTGAGCAGCCCCCCCGCCCTCCCCCGCCCCCCCGGGCAGAACCTTTTGAGGCAGCACACCCTGAGTCAGCACCCTGAGTTGGCAGCACTGTTATGAAGCAGCACTCCCTGGTGCAGGAAACATGAGGCCGGGCATGGTGGTGCGCGCCTATAAGTGGCAGCCTAGGAAGCTGCGGCCAGGGCCAGGGATCGCAGTTTGAGTCCTGCCGGGGGCACATAGCGAGACCTAGTCCCCAAAAAATAGCTGGGCGTGGTGATGCGTGCCTGTCATCCCAGCTGCCTGGGAAGCTGAGGCTGTGGTATCCCAGGCAAAGTGAGCCTGAGGTGCCATGGGTAAAAATAGCGAGACCTAGTCTCAAAAAAAAAAAAAAAAACACCCAAAACAAACAGGAAACATGAGGCAGCATCCCCCTGAAGCAGCAGCCCCTGAGGTGGAACAGTTCTGAGGCAGCATCCCCCAAGTCGACAACCTTCTGAGGCAGCGCTCCCCCTTGATGCTGAGCGTCTGGAAACTGCAACCCATTGAGGCACCTCCTGAAGCAACTACCCCTGAGGCAGCACACACCTAAACCAGCACCCACCTGAGGCGGAACCTCCCTGAGACAGCAAACTTCTAAGAAGCATCCCCTGAGGTGGCAGCCTTCACAGCAGGAACACCTGAGGTGGCACATCCCTGTAGCAGCATCCCTGGGGCAGCACCCACTGACAGCAGCCCCCTGAGGCAGCTCTGAGGCACCCCTCTGAGGTGACACACCTGACGCAGCCCTCCCCTGAGGCAGCAGCCCCTGAGGTGGAACTCACCTGAGGAGGTACCCCCTGAAGTGGCAGCCCCTGAGGTGGCAACCTCTGAGGTGGAACACACCTGAGGCAGCACCCCCCTGAGGGGACATCCCCCTTAGGCAGCATCCTTCTGAGGCAGCACTTCCTGATGCAGCACCAAATGAGCCAAACCCCCCCTCCCAGTGTGCACCCTCTGAGGTGGTATATCCCTTAGGCAGCACCCTTCTGAGGAGGAACACGTGTGAGGCAGCATTCCCCAAGGTGGCACATCCCTGATGTAGCATCCACCTGAGGCAGCACCTCCTGTGGCAGAACTCAGGGGGGTGCTGCCTCGGGGGTGCTGCCTCAGAGGGTGCTACCTCAGGGGGTGCTGTCTTAGTTTGATGCCTCACGTGTTTTTGCCTCAGAGAGGTGCTGTCTCAGGGGGTGCTGTTTCAGGGGTTGCTGCCTCAGTGGGGTGCTGCCTCTGGCGGTGCCTCAGAGGGTACTCTTGGGAGCCGTGTGTGCTCTCATCTATTTCTGGCTTGATAAGCTGCCGAATGTTGGTCTCGTTGGTTACAGAGAAAAAAGGCAGCATGACCTTCACCATCTAGAGTATTCTTCGCGGAATGCCTCCTTCAGGCCACACTGGCCAAACCTGAGCAGTCTCGGGCAAAGCTTGTCTCTCCGTAAAGATAGGCTTGTAACCATGTGACCTTGGATCAAAACTCCTTTTGTTACTAATTGCTTGATGCTTTCTTTTCTTTTCTCTTTTCTTTTTGAGACCAGGTCTCACTATTTTTGCCCGTGGAACCGCAGGCTCACGTTGCCTGGGGTACCACAGACCCAAGCTTACCACAGACGCTCAGCTTCCCAGGTAGCTGGGATGACAGGCGCGTGCCACCATCCCCAGCTATTTTTTGGGACTAGGTCTCGCTATGTTACCCCGAGCGGGACTTTAAACACGATCTCTGACCCCAGCCGTGTCTTCCTAGGCTGCCGCTTACAGGCACGCGCCACCGTGTCGGGCTGCTTGATGCTTTCTACAAAAGTTTGATGCTGAATAAACTTGGGTGCCACAGTCCAGAGAGAAAGGCTGTGAGTCCTTCTGTCTGGAGCCTTCTTGGCTCAACTCTAATCCTTACCCTCCCCCCTTGGGACCATTCAATCACGTCGTGGCTGGCTTGTGACAGGGTACTGCCTCAGAGGTGCTGCCTTAGTGGGTGTTGCTTCAGGGGGACTATTCAGTGCTGCCTTTGTTGGCCCTGTCTCAGGGGTGTTATCTCAGAGATGCCTCTGGGGTTTTGCCTCTGGAGTCGCTATCTCAGAGGGGATGCTCTCTATGAGGTGTGGTGCCTCAGGCAGGTGCTAACTCAGTGGTGCTTCATCAGGTGGTGCAGCAGGGGGGTGATGCCTCAGGGGGTGCTGCCCCAGGAGGTTGCACCTCCAGAAGCGGCACCCCCATGAAGCAGGTGCCCCTGAGGAAGCACCCCCTGAAGCAGCACCCCCAGAGGCAGTGCCCTTGAAGCAGTACCCCCTGATGCACCTCCTGAGGCAGCTCCTCCTGAGGCAGCACATCACTGAGGCAGCATCCACCTGAGGCTCCTCCTGAGGAAGCATAACATGAGGCACCTCTAGTGACAAGACCCTGAGGCAGCAACCTCTTGAGGAGGCATACTCCTGAAGCAGCACCCCCCTGAGGCAGCATCCCCTTGAGGTACAACTTGAGGCAGCACCCCTGAGATGGAACACCTTAGGCTAGCACCCCCAGAGGCAAAACTGCTCTGAGGCAGCATCCCCTGAGGTGGCACCTCTCTGAGGCAGCACCTATTGGGGTGGCAACCCCTGTGTCCACACTCCATGAGGCAACACCCCACTGGCACCTCATTAAGGCAGCACACTATGCGGTAGCATCCCTCTTAGGCAATTCCCCCTGAAGCAGCACCCCCTGAGATGGTACCACCTGAGGTGTCATTCCCTGAGGCAGCACCCCTGAGGCAGCATCTCCTGAGGCTGCACCCAAGAGGCTTACTCCCAGAGGCACCACCAGAGGCGGCAACCCCGTGAGGCAGCAATAGCTGAGGTGGAACACACTTGAGGCAACACCCCGCTGAAGCACCTCCAGAGGCAGAGCACTCCCTGAGGAAGCACTCACCTGCGGCAGCACCTCCCTGAGGCAGCACCTCCTGACACAGCAACCCTATAGGAAGCATCCCCTAGGCGGCACACCCAGAGGCTGTACCCACTGAGGCGGCACTGAAACTGGGTGCCCCTCCCCCACCCTTGGGTTGTGGCTGTTGGCCTCCTCCCCTGCCCCTCCCCCTTGGAGGATGGCAGTTAAACTGCCAGAAGAGGCAGTTAGAAGGGGAAGTTGGACCAGAAGTAGGAGGGATAAAAAGACAAGGAGCAGAGAGAGGAGAGAGGAGAGAGGAGAGAGAGAGAGGAGAGAGAGAGAACTTTTGGGGAGAGGAGAGACAAGAACGGCAGGGTTTGGAGGGGCAAAGGGCCACCATCTTGGACTGTGTCTTTGGGACCTTTGGGACCGAGAATGGTGACTGGGGTAGGATAACTGCCACGTGTGGCTTTAAGGACTTTCCGGTTTCCCTGTTGAACTCCCTTGTTAATAGAGCCTGTTGTTAAACGGCATTTTGAGTGGCAACTGCTACACGCGAGATACGGCCCCAGGGCTCGTAAGTTGGAGGCTTTTGCCTCCTTTTTGATGCGATTTCAGCACCACCTAGGCGGCACCCCCTGAGGAAGCACCCACTAAGGCACCACCGTCTGAAGCAATACTCCCTGATAAAGCACCACATGAAGCAGCACCCACTGAGGCAGGACCACCGTGACATAACAGCCCCTGAGGCAGCACCCCACTGAGGCACCTTCAGAGGCAGCACCCTCTGAGGCAATAACCCCAGAAGCAGCACCTCTCTCAGGCAGCATGCCCTGAGGAAGCACCCCGCCTTGCACCTCCTCAGGGAGCACCACTGAGGCAGTATCCCTGAGACACCACCTCCCTAAAACAGCACACCCCTGAGACAGTGCCTCCGAGGCAAAACCCCCTAAGGCAGTTCTGAGGTAGCACCCCTAAGGCAGCACCCTCTGGGCAGCACCACCATGACACAAAGCCCCTGAGGCAGCACCTCACTGAGGCATCTCCTGTGGCAGCAAACCTGTGAGGCAGCACCCCCGAGGCAGCACCCCCTGAGGAAACTCCTGAGGTAGCACCCTTGAGGCAGAAGCCCACTGAGAAGCACGCCCTGAGGAACCTCATGAGATAGCATCCCTGAGCCATCATCCTCTGAGGCAGCACCCCTGGGCAACACTTTCTGAGGCAGCAGCTCTGTGGCTGCACACTCCTGAGGCATCACACCCTGAGGCAGCACCCCTGTGGAACCTCATGAGATAGGAACCACTGAGGCAGCTCCCCCTCAAGCAGCACATTGCTGAGGAAGCACCCTTTGAGGAAGCACTCCTGTGACACAGCATCCGCTGAGGAAGCACCCCCTGAGGCAGCATCCACCTGAGGCACTTCCTGAGGCAGCACACCTTGGGGCACCTCTTGTGAAAAGATCCCCTGAGGCAGCAAACTCTTGAGGAGGCACATTCTTGATGTGTGCGGCACCCTCGGGCAGCACCTTTTGAGGTGGCACCCTCCCCTTAGGCAGCACTGTTCTGAGGCAGCACTCCTGGATGCACCACCACATGAGGCAGCACCCCCAGAGTCAGCAGTCCCTGAGGCAGCATCCCCTTTAGGTAGCACCCCCTGAGGGGGAACACCTCTGAGGCAGCATCCCCCAAGTCGGCAAATTCCTGAGGCGGCAACCCCCTGAGCTGCCCATCCTAAAACAGCAACCCACAGAGGCACCTTCTGAGGCAACTACCCTGAGGCAGCACACACCTAAGCCAGCACCCACCTGAGGCAGAACCTCCCTGAGGCAGCACCCCCTGAGACAGCAAACCCCTAGGAAGCATCCCCTGAGGTGGCAGCCTTCACAGCAGGAACACCTGAGGTGGCACATCCCTGAAGCAGCATCCCTGGGGCAGCACCCACTTACAGCAGCCCTCTGAGCCAGCACCCTCCTGAGGCAGCAATCCCTGAGGCCGCACACCCCTGAGACAGCACCCCTCTGAGGTGGCACACCTGAGGCAGCACCCCCTTGAGTCAGTACCCCATGAGCGGAACACCCCCAAGGAAGCACCGCCTGAGGCGGCACACACCTGAGGCAGTACGTCCTGAAGGAGAACCCCCTGAAACATCCTGAAGTGAGGCAGCACTCCCTGAGGCAGCCCCTACTATGGCTGCACCCAAGAGCAACACCCCCTGAGGCACTACCTGAGGGTGGCACCCCGTGAGGCAGCAACCAAAGAGGCAAGGCCCTGAAGCAGTACTCCCTAAGCCACCTCCTGATGCAGCTCCTCTTGAGGCAGCACAACGCTGACGAAGTACCCCCTGAGAAAAGACTCCCCACTGTGAACCCTCCTCAGGGAACACCCTTGAGGCAGTAACCCCTGCGGCACCACCCCCCTCACACAGCACACCCCTGAGACAGCGCCTCCTGAGACAAAAGCCCATGAGGCACCTCTGAGGTAGCACCCGTAAGGCAGCACCCCCTGAGTCAACCCCCACTGAGGATGAAACCCATGTGGTGGCAACTCCTGAGGCGGCACCCTCTGAGGTGCTATCCCTGATGCAGCACCCCTGAAACAGCACCTCCTGAGGCGGAAGCCCCTGAGGGAGCACCCAGCGAGGCACCTCCTGAGGTAGCACATGATGCTGCACCCTTGAGGCAACAACCCCTGAGGTGGCACAACTTTATGGAGCACTACCTGAAGCAGCACCACCTGAGGTGGCACACCAGCCACTACTGAGGCAGCACCCACAGAGATAGCACCTCCCTGAGGCAACACCCAATGGGGTGGTGCACCCCTAAGGTGGCATCCATCTAAGGCAGCAACTCCTGAGGCAGCACCCCTGAGGCAGCAAACCCCTGAGACAGTACCACATGAGGCAGCACCCGCTGAGACAGGACCCCCCCTGAAGGAACACCCCCAAGGCACCTCCTGTGGCAGCAAACCTGTAAGGCAGCACACCCTGAGGGAGCACACCCCTGAGGCACCTCCTGTGGAAGATTCATCTGAGACAGCACCCCACTGATGCAGAACCACCTGAGGTGGCACCCTATGAGGCAGCAACCCCCTGAGGAACCATCTGATGCAGCATGCTCTGAGGCAGCATCCCGAGGAAACTCCTGAGATACCACCCCTGAGGCAGCACCCCATGAGGAAGCTCATTAGATAGCACCCCTAAGGCAGCACCCTCTGGGATGACACCCTGGAGCAGCACCTTCTGAAGCAGCACCAACTGAGGCAGCAACCCTGAGGCTGCACACTCCTAAGGCAGCGCCCTTGGAGGTGGTATCCCTGAGGTGGCACCCCCTTAGGCAACACCTCCCTGAGGCAACACACCTTGAGGCAGCATCCCCTGAGGAACTTCCTGAGGTAGCATCCTTGAGGCAGCAGTTGTCTTGAGGCACTGCCCCCCTTAGACAGCACACCCCTTAGACAGCACTCCTGAGGCAAAAACCCATGGAGGCACCTTGAGGTAGCACTTCTGTGGCAGCACCCCCTGAAGCAGCACCCCCTGAGGCAACACCATCCTGAGGCAACACCTGATGCAGCATGCCCTGACACAGCATCCCTGAAGAACCTCCTGAGGTAGCACCCCTGAGGCAGTCACCCACTAGTTCCATGAGGAACCTCATTAGATAGTCTGAATGCAGTACTGTCTCAGGCAGCACCCTGGGGCAGCACCATCTGAAGTGGCACCCCACTGAGGCAGCAACCCTGAGGCTGCACACTCAAGGCAGCACCCCCAGGGGTGGAACTCCCTGAGGCGGCACACCCCTTAGGCAGCACCCCCCTGAGGCAACATGCCCTAAGGCTGCACACCCTGTGGAACCTCCTGAGGTAGCACCCCTGAGGTAGTACCCCCCAGGCAGCACTTTCTGTGGTGGCCCCCCCCAGGCGGCACCCCATGAGGTGGCATCCCCTGAGGTGGCTTCCCCCTTAGACAGCACACCCTGAGGCGGCATCCCATGAGGAACTTCCTGAGGCAGCATCCACCTGAATTACCTCCTGAGGCAGCACACTGGGAGGCCCCTATAG